>BQKZ01002141.1:3621-16045 GCA_036244855.1 Temnopleurus reevesii
TTTTTTTTTTTTTTTTTTTTTTTTTTACAAATTTTCAATATGTATAATTTGTTCATTAATGCAGGGACCTGATTTTGCAAGTGTCTTCATGATGCTTGGGTTGAAAAGTAAAGGCATAGGTTCATTTTTGAAGGATTTTTCTGAACATTTAAGGTAATTTTGCAATCAGTCCATATTAACTCTGCTATTAAGAAATATACCCCACTGGCAGCTTAAGCAAGTGAATATCTTGAAATAATTATTTCAATTATCATCTACCCAATACAATAATCATAAAATTGAGAACCTGCTGGTTTATACAAATCAAGCCCGCCTCAGCCTTTGGCTCTCTGTGGTCTAGTGGTAAGACACCTGTCTAGTCATCAGGAGATCGTGGGTTCGATTCCTACCCAAGAATGCCAGTGATGCCATCATGAAAATCATAAAATTGAAGTGAATGTCTTTTGAAGTATTGAATGAATAAAGATTTTTAAAAAAAGATTATGTTTGTTACATCTATATATTGTTGATCAATTTCTCTTTGCTTTGCTGTTTCAGTGACAGCCCAAACCAGATAGAACCGGTTTCTAGTCTGCCTGGTGTGAATAGATATGGTGTGAATACATTAAACGCAGCGCTGACACCACTTGTCACCAAAGGTCTGAAGGCTGTCTTACTCTTTGGGGTACCAACAGGAATGCCCAAGGTAAGAATTCATGAAAATTATCCCAATTGTGAATAGATACATGAACGGCATGAATATATATATCAAAATCCCTGCTTGCAGCACTTGTTGGCAATGGTTTAAAGGCTCTTTGAGATACCAACAAAACATGGGCCAAAAGCGATAATGGATGAAGAATATTCCCAAGGTGAACAGATGGTTTTAATAAATGGGGTGTGAATAGGTACATTGTACAGTGTAAATAGATAAGTGAATAATAATAATAATAATAGATGCAATTTATATAGCGCACGTATCCACTCTGCCTAGTGCTCAAGGCGCTTTTACACTACTTGTTGCAAAAGTTTGAAGGCTGTCCTACTCTTTGGGGTATACACAGGAATGCCCAAGTTAAGAATTCATGAAAATTATCCCAATTGTGAGTAGATACATAAACGGCGTGAATATACAAATTGAAATCCTTGCTTACAGCACTTGTTGGCAATGGTTTAAAGGCTCTTTGAGGTACCAACAGGATATGGGCCTAAAGTGATAATGGATGAAGAATATTCCCAAGGTGAACAGATGGTTTTAATAAATCAGAGGTGTGAATAGGTACATTGAGTCATTGTACAGTGTGAATAGATATGTGAATAGTTTAAAAGCAGTGCTCACACCGCTTGTTGCCAAAGGTCTAGAGTCTGTCTTACTCTTTGGGGTGCCAACAGGAATGCCTAAGGTAAGAATTCATGAAGAATATTCCTTAATGTGAATAGATGGTTTGAATAGATAAGTGAATACATTAAAAGCAGCGCTCACACAAGTACTTGTTGCAAAAGTTAGAAGGCTGTCTTACTCTGTGGGGTACCAACAGCTACATGAATGCCCAAGGTAAGAATTCATGAAAATTATCCCAATTGTGAGGAGATACATGAACGGCGTGAAAATCCCTGCTTGCATCACTTGTTGGCAATGGTTTAAGGGCTCTTTGAGATACCAACAAAACATGGGCCAAAAGCGATAATGGATGAAGAATATCCCCAAGATGAATAGATGGTTTTAATAAATGGGGTGTGAATATGTACAGTGTGAATAGATAAGTGAACACATTAAAAGTAGTGCTGTCACCACTTGTTGGCAAAGGTCTGAAGGCTGTCTTACTCTTTGGGGTGCCAACAGGAATGCTGAAGGTGAGAATTCATGAAACATTTCCTAGGAGTGAATTATGATGTGAATAGATTGAACGCACCGCTCACATCGTTTGTTGGTAAAGGACTGAAAGCTGCCTTGCTCTTTGGGATACCAATATATATATGCCCTAGTTAATAGATAATGAAGAAGAATTTCATTGTCAAAGTATGAATAGTTTTCATGTGAATTTCAAAAGCAGCACTGGCGCCATTTCTTTGCAAACATCTGAAAGCTGTCTTATACTCTTTGGATTACCCTAAAGAATGCCCAAGGAAAGAAGATTTAATGAAGTGAACATGTACGTTACTATGAGGCGTTGCTTCCTGCGATGTAAGATCTGCTTGGTCATATTGGCTAACTGACAAAAAAAAACACTCACAAGATATTTTTTTTATTCCCTTTCTGATTACTGTGTCTGTATTAAAGGGGAACTTCACCAAGACATTAAATGTGCTCTCAGTGGATAAAGAAAAATATAATGATCAAACTGTGAAAATTTGAGCAAAATCCGACAATCCATTCAAAAGTTATGAATTTTCAAAGTTTTTATTTAAACCCCTCATGGGCTCCTTAAATTGGCAATGTACAGGCACAAAATGGCTGCCAACATGGAGAACTCTCCATTCACTTTGTACACAGAATTTCACATTTTGTTCTTTTTCTCGAAAAGTAGGCAATAAATCAACAAATTTCATTCCGAAATGCATGCAGAATCAAAATGTCCATATCATATCTGAAGAGAAAAGTACAATTTTGTCTACTTTTCGAGAAAAAGAAGAAAATGTGAAATTCTGTGTACAAAGCGAATCAAGAGTTCTCCATGTTGGCAGCCATTTTGTGCCTGTACGTTGCCAATTTGAGGAGCCCATGAGGGGTGTAAATCAAAACTTTGAAAATTCATAACTCTTGAATGGATTGTCGGATCTTGCTCAAATTTTTACAGATTGACCATTGTATTTTGCTTCATCCACTAAGCGCTCATCAATGTCTGGGTGAAGTTCCCCTTTAATATTTGACAAACCAATCTTGAAACATTGGAGATTTTGAAAGTCAAACGATCAAAATGTTCAAAATTTAAGTTGATTTTCATTTTCATTGTACCCACATTTTCTCAGAAGAAAGACATGCAACTTCTGTCTGATTTTGTTGTGATGAGTCATGATATGAGCCTCTAAGTAATTCTGCTGAGCCTTCTCTCATGTTGATTGTTTTATTTTTTAGGATGAAAGAGGATCCAGTGCTGACTCTGAAGACTCGCCTGTCATTCAAGCTATCCATCTGATTTCAGAAAACTTTCCGCAGCTCCTCATCTCCTGTGATGTTTGTTTATGTGCCTATACCAGCCACGGTCATTGTGGTGAGTTTCAATGAGAGGAAAGGGCAGTAGTAATTGTGAGGAGGCAAGAACAAAAGATTTGGACAAATTAAACACCTTTGATCAAATTATTCAATAATAATAGCATGCAATTCTTATATCTAGTGCTAATTATCTTTGATAAAAGATCTCCAAGCGGCTTTAGCAATAGCAGCTTGTGAGGTGCTTATGCATTTCAAGGAATATATTCCTATCAGGTACCCATTTACCTCACCTGGGTTGAGCACAGCACAATGTGGATAAATTTCCTGCTGAAGGAAATTAATGCCATGGGTGTTAAACAGTTGTAACATCTGTTCAGTGAATGAATAAGAAAACTATTTCTTTTTGTGATCATGAAGCTATTATGAAGGCTTGAATGAAGCTAATTACTTTGTCCAATTCCTTTGTCTTTTCTGCTCATAGTGAGTCGTTGGTAGGTGATATCAGTAAATTTAACAGGTGGCATTTCATAGAGAACATAGATGATTGCAGAGATGCCACTCGTACCGGAGTATGCATGAGGATAGAAATAGTATATGGGTCACAAAATAGCTGAACCAATAAGAAAACCTTTGGTCAGATGTTAGGATTTTCACATTTTAATTTCTAACCTCATACATATTCCAAAAGGTTATTGTACTATAATTTAAGGCAAAATTGTAGTGACTTCACAGAGAGTGTTAAAGTTTTCATGTTTGAAAGATCATTCTACACCAGTCTATCAGCATTCTAATGAGAGAGAATTAAAGGGAATACATGGTCATGAAAATCCTACCCCCCCCCCCCATTTTAACTTATTGTATAGTTTCTGCCATTCAAGCAACATTTGCTTTTTTCAATGATATTTGAATGGAATAGCTAAAGTTTGATAAAATGTCTATATGCATCATTCCTTTTTTCTCACCAGGTATTCTTAGAGAAGATGGAACTCTTGATAATACTGCCAGCATTCAAAGATTGGCTGAGGTAGCCCTGTCATATAGCCAAGCAGGTATGTTTAACCCTATATTAACTGGGCTTTTTCAGACCAAGTTTATACCGGGGGGGGGTCAATTTGACCCCCCCTTCAGATCTCGGCCGTGGATCGCGCGATCGCCGCGAAATTTTGCACGCGCATAGTGTAGAGTGTAAACTAAATGACTGTATAGTTTAATTTTCTGAAAATTTATGATTTCTATTTTTAATTAATTAATTATGCAAATTTGTGCATGAAATATTATTTTCTGTTCTATTTCACTCATTGAAGCTCCTAGAAAGCTCATTTTTGGTATGAATATTCTCCATATTATTCCTCACAATACTACTTGGAAAAAAATTTGGTGTGACAAGGTATTTCTTATGTTTTTTATTGTTTTATGAATTTCTTATGTATTTCTTTGTTTTTTCGACCTTTTGTTTTCTATTGTTTTTTGGATGAAATTTATTGCAGAACATTTTTGAAGCATATTTATGCTAAAATGAATTAATTACAACCCATAAAATTGAAAATAACTACATCTTTATGAATTCAGACAGAAATCACAATTTACATTGACTTTGTACACAAAATATTTTCGGTCTGACATGCATGTACAAAAAGTAGCGCGGCGACGTAACCATATGCCCGATTTTCGCGAAAATAGTCTTAAAAGTTGCGCAAGACTTGAAAGAAAGAAGTCCGCGACTCTCGCGGTGAAAAAAATTTTGCTCGGCGGAGCGATCACAAAATTTGTCGAGGGGGGGGTCAAATTGGAAAAACCCCCCCCCCCCCCCCCCCCCAGTTGGAATAGGGTCAAAGCTCATCACTGAGCAGAAAGAACAAAGGAATAAACCACTTTCACCATATACTCAAATGTTATGCATGCTCATTTGTCAAACACACAATGACAGACTATTTGGTCACCTGATATAAATAATCATATTTCAATAGAATGAATCTGAATAGCATGCAGCAGTTATTGCTAGGTTGGTCAAGCTAGTATGTTTGTCAAATGTATCAATGTTAATGTATGCAAGTGTCATTCTGCCCATTGTACTCTTATTAGCTGAATACCTAGTTTGTCTTTGGCAAACATGAATAAATTTGAGTACATTACGAAAGTGGTATGTTGGACAAAGTCGGCGATTTCCGTTTAAGTATTTCTTTGCGCACAAAAGAAAGTAGTTTTCCTATTGGTTCAGTGAGCAGGAAATTTATTTTGTTTGCATGGAGCTATTGTAAATACTTGTATGATATTGTTTTACTTTATACTATTTTTTTCTTTTCCAATAATGATGATATCTAGTGATAATAGATGCAATTTACATTGGACATGTGTCCAAGCGGAATACCGGGTGCTAGGAGGGCTGCAGCCCCAAACATTTGTTCAGAAAATGCTTTTATAAATATACCAGTGTGTAAAAAGACTGAGTTACCTGAAAAAGAAAATTTGCCCTCACTCACCCCAGGGCACTACAAACCCACTTACCCACTTGCCTGGATTAAGTGAAGAAGATGTGCAGGCAAGTACTTTTCAAAATCACTTTCCCCAAATAGAGTACCTCCTGTTACAGCATTCTTTTTAATGATTTTTCGT
The DNA here is from genome assembly GCA_036244855.1 of Temnopleurus reevesii. Lineage (NCBI taxonomy): Eukaryota > Metazoa > Echinodermata > Echinoidea > Temnopleuroida > Temnopleuridae > Temnopleurus > Temnopleurus reevesii. The sequence continues at coordinate 9,368 of BQKZ01002141.1, forward strand.
TCTGGTGGTATTTAGTGACAATAAGCTTAAAAATGAGATCTGACATACATGTACATGTATGAAAGAAGGTTTTCTTGGCCAAAATAAATGTATCCAGTATAAAGATCTACTGTAGAATGTACATACGATATAAATCAGGACTTTGGGCAAGTAAATTTTCTTCATGGGCAAGTAAACTTCTTAATCACTTGCCTGTTAGGCAAAGCAATAAAAACAAATTTTGTAGAGGCGTGCACCCCATGATTTTTGTAGTTCCTCTAGCTTCGGCTGGCATCAATGTGCTCCGTGGGAATCAAAGGCAAAGCTTACGTAACATTGTGCGTGCTACTGTAAGCATGGCTAAAGTTATATCAGTGGAAAGTTGTCATTGGAAGAAAATTCTAGGGTGGAAAAGCTGTCCTTTCAACATAAAAACAAAATCGTTTGATTATATTTCAACAGTTCTCAATATTCTCGCAGTTATTACAACATGAAAGGTTTGTAGACTGCATAGACTGCATTGTAAAGATGTATTTAAAACAATGACCAAACAGCTCACAAAAGTATTGCAATTCTAGTTTCTGGATATTAAAACTCTGTTTCCTTATTGTGTCATGTTAGAAAAAAAATATGGTGAATTCAGCTCAATCATAAGCACACCTCACTTTTGAGCACACCTAAGTAATGCTGCGGCTGATTAAAAGAAAAAGTAGATTCCAAAGACGATGTGTAGCATTGCACAAATAAGAAAATTCCCAATTTTTACAATGTTATCAAAAGTTTTATTGACTTTTTTTTGTATTTTCCTCTCAGGAAACTCTTTGGAAAAAAATGTGTTTAAATGGAGCGATTCCATGACTGCGCCATTACTTGCGCGTTCTTGCTGTGTTCAAATCTTGCCTTGCATTGACTTATCAAGCAATCTTGATGAAGTCGTGGGTTGATGATGGCACAATTGCATAGCAGTGAGATTTGTTGTTGAAGGTGACAGAAAATTTTAAATGTTTTTTACCACATCAAAGCCTAATGATATAGAGCCAATTTTGCATGAATTGATGCCATTTAGATTGAAAGAATGTAGCATTTTTTCTGATTGGACTCTGGATATCTGATTCAGTAAATGATAGCAATATCGAAATGGCTCGGAGCAGACACACATCTCCCTAATCTGTCATTCAGATGATGTTGTATCGTCCTGAAGCCATTTATTATTGCTTTGATAATGGATTGCACTGAATGGGATACTAGAAATATCCCATAACCTACAACCTTTTGCTCTAGGCTTATTTTGTTATCTTTATGTTTTATTATTTAAGACATCAATATAAATGCTTTATAATTTAAACCATTTTCAAAAAAGTAAAACTGAAGATGTGGGGATTTACTGTGAAGTAGGGACAAAGGAAACATTTTCATTCAAGTCTTCACAACAACTTCATGATCTCAAAACGATGATAGCTTTTCTGGTTATTCACAGAACAGATGCGACACCTGGTCAACATTTATCCACAAAATAAATCAGAAGGAAATTACATTTTGTGCATCTTGCTGATGCGAATGCTTCAAGGGAAGTTGTTTATGTTTTCCAAATCATTAATTCTTTCTGCTAACAGTGATTGTTTCATCTTTTCTTTTTAGGTTGCCATGTTGTTGCTCCATCTGATATGATGGATGGAAGAATAGGGGCTATCAAAGCATTGCTCGCGGCAAGTGGTTATGGGAATAAGGTGAGTAAACGCATTCAGTTGTTCTTGTTTTGTATTAGCGTGTTCTCGCTACCACATGATGCTGCAGAAAACCTTATTAAAAAATTTGCTATATGATCTATAATAATAATAAAAATAATTATAATAGGTCCATTTATATAGCACAATCACTATATGCATATACTCTACTGCGCTTGATACTAGGTACATATTATTACCCTGGCTATAACTGCCGAGCAAGCCAGTTAGGTGCTCAAGCATTCCAAGGAATAAACTTCTGCCATGTACCCATTTTTCACCTGGGTCGAGTGCAACAAAGTGCGATAAATTTCTTGATGAGTGAAATTAGCGCCCTGGGTGAGATTCGAACCACCGACCCTCTAGTTAAGAGGCGAGAGTTCAAGATTTCTTCTTTATTATTGTTACCACACAGGTATGAAATAAATATTCCAAGAAGAGACATTACAGGGCCTTCACTTTACAACGTTAATGCTATTAAAGAGGTTATGGGGGAGCCAAAGTGGAAGGTAATCTACTCTGAGATACAAATGATGTCCTGGGGACCTTAACCCTATTTTAACTGGGCTTTTTCAGACCAAGTTTATACGGGGGGGGGGGGTCAATTTGACCCCCCCCCCGCCCTTCAGATCTCGGCCGTGGATTGCGCGATCGCTGCCAAATTTCAAATTTTGCACACGCATAGAGCAAGGTGTAAACTACAACATTGTATAGTTAGATTTTTTGAAAATTCACAATTTGTATTTCTAAATAATTTCTAAATAATTCAAAATTGATGCATGAAATCACACTTTCTGCTTTATTTCACTCAATAATGCCCCTAGAATGCTCATTTTTGGTCTGAATATTCTTTATGACACTACTTGAAAAAAAGATTGGGATGGTAATTAATTTCTTATGTTTTTTATTGTTATATGAATTTCTTATGTATTTCATTGTTTTTTCAACCTTTTGTTTTCTATTACTTTTTAAATAGAATATATTGTAGAACATCTATGATACATGTTTATGCTAAAATGAATTATTTTCAGCCCATAAAAGTGTAAAAGTGATATTACTTACATCTTTATGAATGTCGACTGTCGTCACAATTTACATTGACTTTGTACACTAAATCACGTTTTTGAGCCATTTTCGGTCAGACATGCATGTACAAAAAGTGGCGCGGCGACATAACTATTTGCTCGATTTTTGCAAAAACAGTCTTAAAAGTTGTGCAAGACTTGAAAGAAAAAAGTCAGCGAGTCTCGCGGTGAAAAAATTTTGCTCGGCGGAGCGATCATGAAATTTGTCGAGGGGAGTCAAATTGACCCCCCCCCCCCCTCCCCCTCCAGTTGGAATCTATAGGCTTAAAAGTCATCTTAACCACCTTTGCCAAATGTGTAAAGGACCGCTTCGGCACTCCATAGATTTACATTGTGAATAGCGGTAACATAGTGTATCAAAAATCAATAAATTGAACACTTCATAATACTAATGATAATAATTAGATAATTTATATAACGCAGTCACTATATGGATATACTCTAATGCGCTGTGATGTTAGGGTATGCGGATATTGTTAATAATATTATTGTTAGAATAATGCATATGTGTACAAGATATTATTGAAAAGCTTCAATAAATAAATGAGTTTTCAACAATCTTCATATATCAAACAAATTCATTTTCTCCACATTTTTGTTGATTGCAGGTGTCAGTGATGAGCTACAGTGCCAAGTTTGCGTCCTGTTTCTATGGACCATTCCGGGACGCAGCCAAGTCCGCCCCTACGTTTGGAGACAGAAGGTGCTACCAGCTGCCCCCTGGTGCTAGGGGGCTGGCGATGAGAGCTGTGGTGAGTCCATAGGAATGAATACACCCCATTCACTGGGTTATTTAAAGTACTGTGTTTGTGACTGGTGTTAGTGTTAGGGGCTTAATTTTTGCTAAAATTTAACTCTAACACCAGCACTCAGATTAACAGATGATCTTGCCACTGGAATGAATTCAATTTGTTTATGCTAATAATGCAGATATCTTCCTAAATTATTGGTATTTTAAATCGGCATTGAAGAATTTGAAAGCTCATGATGTATCTAATGAATAATTAGACCCTTGGTGCAATGAGATAGGAAAAGGAGGTTTTGAGACATCAGAGTAATTTGTTTATATGTTAGATATTATGAAAATTTCAAATTTACATTTACATGTATCACTAATAATCGGATGGATCTATTTCAGAATCAGGTAAATAATAACATCTTCCTTCCAAAGTACATATCCTCTGTTCCCCTCAATAGGTATACTTATTTTCTCATGTCAATTTGAATATCTAAAAAAAAAATCCATTTCCTTTATACATGGATTAATCAGTGTTATATCTTTAATTTCAAAGGATCGTGATGTCGCAGAGGGAGCGGACTATTTGATGGTGAAACCCGCCATGCCTTATCTAGACATTGTCAGAGATACCAAGGAGAAAGTAGGTTGAAATACCTCACTTTGAATTTTGTGGAAATATGTTCAATTGTGATAAAAAGATTTGTCAATGGGGGTAGATATAAAATAGCTGGAAATTATTCAACTGTCTGGTAGTGTAACAAGAAATTTTTAAATAATAATTTTGCAAAAATATTTTTCAAGTGGTTTCTTTGTAAAAATGCTGGTGATTTATAGCTTTCTTGTTGTTACTCGTAGAGTGTGATCAACTTAGCTTAGGCCCAAAAAAAAGTTGTTTAGATGCACTTCACCAACCGACTGTCTAAATTTTAAATACTAATTTTGCAAAAATATTTTTCAAGTGGTTTCTTTGTAAAAATGCTGGTGATTTATAGCTTTCTTGTTGTCACTCGTAGAATGTGATCGCCTTAGCTTAGGCAAAAAATTGTTTGGATGCCCCCCCCACCAACCGACTCTCTAAAAATGGCTTGACTTCTATTTTTATTTTTCACAAACAATTTCAAAAATCACAGTAAAATTATAGATATATACATGTGAAATGTGATCTGAAAAGATGCTCTTTAGTTTTTCATACTTGCCTAAAACTTATTTTCCTCATGATTTGTGTAAATTCTGTTTAAAAAATTAAAAAAGTTAATTGAAGAAAACTTTCCGACCGACCAATGCTCTTTTACAAAACTGAAAAATGGCATTGGAGGGCATCCAAATCATTTTTTTTTTCTTGGATAGTTTTGTGCTGATCACTAGTCCTGTAGCTTACAGAATTCTGCAAATAGGAGAAATTAAAAATTAAGATATTGAACAGTCTCAATTTCTTACTCTCTGATATTCAGTGTTTGTTTGTATAACCAAATGGTTCGAACCATTAAAAATTCCTTGTCATAGCAGGGCAGTGTTTCACCAAGATAAGAAAAACAAAAGACTAGGAATGACTGGTGGTATCATTTCTTATTCTGCGTAGCGTGATAATCATTAAAGGGGCACCAACCCCTGGAGTTATCGTGCTCTCATTGGTTGAAGAAAAATCAGATGAACAAACTGTGAAAATCTGAGCAAAATCGGACCAGCCTTTCAAAAGTTATGAATTTTCAAAGTCACAGAGATATGACGGTCACTACCGCTCATCGGGATCCGTGCAATCGGCAAATTCGACGGAATCTGTGACGTCATGTCGGACAACTCCTCATGCAATCTGTATGCAAAATTTTACATTTTTGCCTTGTTTCAGAAAAGCCAACAAAATGCAAATTTTTGGTTGGGGTATAGCAGTTCTGTATTGATTTTGCATGTATCTTGAGAAGAATGATATTGCAGCTGTAGTGTTCAAGACTTAAACAGAAAAATGTTTCAAGGATACCATAATTAAAGGGCAAATAATGAGTCGCTATGTTCAGGGTAGTCGTCATGAAAACACGGGAGAAGAAAAATCTTATTGTTTTACCTGTGCTAAAACTGTGCTATTTTCATGGATGAGCAAAGACTTGTGAAGCATCAAGTAAATAAAACCGAACAATGACATGTTATTTCTTTTTCCCGAGTAGATTATTTGTTTCCTACATTTTCGTAAAACAATAAGATGGACGGATTCATGAACAGTCGATCGCCGTTCAAATAGTCGTCACACTCGACTGCAGTCAAGGGACAGCTCGGAGCGGACAATCACGGAGCGCTGTGGGCTGAGATTGCGGGCAATGACGAGTGCTCCGAAGCGGCTACGTTGGATTATTGAGTGAGTAGGATGACAAGATAACTAAAGAGAATAATGAACCAAGAGAACAAGGAATAAGCCTGTTAATGAAAATACATGGAATTCAGGCTTTATAACAACAGGAAATTGAAGTCTGAATAAAGTTGAAATCAACTGAAGAGCCAAGACAGACTGTCAATGAGTCATGACGTCAAGTGAAGTGAATTAGAAGTAAAAGAATCGTCATTCAATATAAAGAGAAAGATTGAGAGTCTAATCACAGGTTTAACAAGAATATATAAGAATAAAACCTGACGTAAACAGAAATTAGCCAGGAATGGATGTCAGAGGGTTAAACTCTTGAAAAAAGACTTGCCCAAGTCCAAGATCAACAACTCGACAGGGCATGAGAGACGTGCAAGGAATGTGATAGTGACTGAGACGGAGAGGTGAATGAATTTGATGCTGAAGCTAAGCTAGTCACTGAATCTGAAGTATGAATGCCTGATTAATTGAAGCTAGCTGATCAAAATTGACTGTCCAGAGTGATACACTAGATCTAGGCTACGCCTGATGTTAAAGAAGTAGTCAGACCCTTCTGAATCTGAGATGTGGACCTGCTGAAGTGAATGCGGAGGTGAGGGTAAAATTCTACCAGGCACAAAGAGAAGTCAAATTCAAAAGAGAGATAGATCTAGAGATAGAGAAGGTCAATATAAATTCTACGTTGAATTAAAGAGAAAATCACTGAGTCTGAGAAAGATGGCAGATACTAGTTCAGATAAGGATACGACGATGACGTCCCCTACACCTACAGCTTCAGGTACTCCCAAACTGGAAGGAGGC
>BQKZ01002141.1:65877-78743 GCA_036244855.1 Temnopleurus reevesii
CTCTCTCTCTCTCTCTCTCTCTCTCTCTCTCTCTCTCCCTGCCCCCCTCTCTCATCCCTCCCCTCCCATTCTCTCTCTTCCATTCTTCCTCCTTTCCTACAATTTTATTCAGCTGGCGCCCCTCAAAAATCCATACATATCTTCTCAACCTCACGCATGCAGCGTATTTCCCCTGCCCCTTTCTCCTGTTACGTCCCGCCCCCTTTCCTCTGTTTTCCTAACGTATACAGCCATTATCTTGCTGGGTTTTTTTTAACACGACTCCCCATTAAATCTAGAACAAACTACACATAATCATTACCACAAGAATACCTCTTTACTACCCAGTCATTTAATATAAAAATTGATATAAATTTCATTTCAATATATAATCAAATTTATATATCATATTGAATAAAACCATTTTTCCAAAATACAAAAATATACAATTTAAAATGAACCTATTTCGTTTGCAATATACTAAAAAAAAAATTATTCATACTTCTTTTGTTGTGTTTAATACATAAATTTTAGAATATGGTTCTAATAAAATATCAATTTTATGTCCAGTTATTTTTTTTCAAATCCCAATAGGGACATGGACGGGGCCAATAACGACACAAAAAGGTCAGCGTTTAGGGATCACTGGCCTACAGCCCCGGTCACATAGGACCCCGGAAGCAACACGATTCACCCCGACTCGTTGTTCTGAGGCAGTCAACTGTGAATTAACAAAGAGTCGGGGTGAATCGTGTTGCTTCCAAGGTCCTATGTGACCGGGGCTTTAGAAATCATTATTGCAGAGGATTTTGCAGAATTGACACATCCAAATTGCCTTATTATTATGGCATTCGGATATTTGTATTACTTTGGTTCAATTGCTTTGATGTGATGTATGTGTTTGCATTTCATAATGCAGCCTGCACATACAATGTACATGTACTTAATGTATTTTCAGTTTTTGTTTTGCTTTTTTAATCTTTATAAAAGCACCAACTTAAATATTACTTAATTTAAAAGAACTAAAGAATAGTTTTTTTAAAGCATCTACACAAGCACAAAAAAAGTTTGTCCAAGACAAGGCATTAAGGCAAGTAACAAGTCACCCTCTCGTCCTAGAGAAGGCGCATTGGACGAGTGTTTTTTTACAAGTCGCCTTCTTACATTTTCAACCAACACAAAGAGCTCTGGACCGTAGGCTTTCGGTGTGTGCATGTGCAGACCCTGTATCACACTTTGCGCATGCACACATCAAAAGCCTAGAGACTGTCCTTGCAGACTAAATCCCTACAGCTAAAGGACCGCTACAGCTCCGCTCAGCCGGTGTGACCACACCTTAAGACTGTCATGGTTTCTGGAACCTTGAGGTTGTGGATCTTAGTGCGAACCCTACTAACACATGTTTACACAGCATTGAGACAAGGCACATAAAATCTTTCATACTGACACAGCTGCAAACCAATAATCAAGGAACGCATCTACCATATCGCAGAGATGCCAACCATTCCGGAATATGCATGAGGTGTACATGTACTTCCATATGAATTCAAGGCTTTCATAACAAGTGAATGGATGAGAGGACAGTCATCATTATCTTGTTTCTCTCACTTTGAGATTTGAAATTTAGAAACCTGAAAAGGTTTAATAAAATTGTACTATACATGGCAGCTCGCAGCTGAATTGCATAAAATAGATAATAGTAACAGGTACAGGTATCATGGGAATAATGGGATTATTGCATAGCTGAAAATATGCAGTAAATTTGTGCTCAATTTTTAATTCAAACCAGCAGGAAATAGGAATGGGAATGGGAAAAGTTAGCTTTTAATTGTGAAATTCACATTTTACTTTTGACTACTTTTGAATATTCTGGAACTGTTGGCATCTCTGCATTTGCTCCAATAGATAATTCAACAAATAAAGCAAAACTTCAAACCTAATCCTCACGTCAATCTGCGGCATAAAAACACCGATCACCTTTAAATAAGTTCAATTTTGCCTACACCACATTTTTCATTTTCCCCATCAATTGAAATTCTGATACCATTTCCAAACCCATTGATTGTACAGTACTTCAGGTCTTTTGAACGAAATAAAATCTTTATAATTTACTCATTGAATTATAGCACTTTTTCAGTAATAAAAAAAAATAATGTGAATACTTGGGCTATATAACTTTTCATACTCAAAATTGTAAATTTAACCAAAAAAAATCATAGATGAATAAAATCATTTCATTTAAAAAGCTGAGCTGTGATTTCATATGTACAACATATAAAGTAGACAATTTTGTTTAAATAATAACTAAAGAAATGAATTGCCTTTGGCCAAAAAAGTAACCTAGTCGAATTTAGGTAATTAAAGACAGTGTCAGTAAAAATGGCATATTGAATCCTTACTAAAACCATATTTAGGCTTCAAAGGGTATCTGAGGATAAAAAAAATAATTGTCTAGTTGGTAGGATACATATAATCACCCCATAAACATCCAATGATGTTATAAAGGTGTTATGTTTTCTGAATATTGAATTCTTAAAGCTGATAAATTCTGGTGAATAATGAAAAAAAAACGGTATGCTAGTTCACATAGCAAAACAATGGGACGGACAAACAGAAGAATGTGTACACAAAGTTAAAAAGCTCGCACAGAGCCTTATTTTGAAGTCCCAAGCCCAATTATGACAGTGATATATAGAACCTAATTGGATTGCAAGTGAGCCATTTATTTGCTTCTAACTCCTCAACTAGTAATCTACATCATGTCGGATGAAGTTATTTGAGTTAAATCTTATGCACTTAAGCAACAAATAAAATTACAATGTTTTAAACCTCAGATAACCTCAGAATAGTGAACCTTAAAATATCCCTGTACCCGTCAAAAGAGTTGTTGCAACATACCAAGCACATGGTAAAACAGATAATACATGTAATCATTTAATTGCACTGATAAAGTACCATATCATTTATTAATCATGTTATCAAAACAAGTACTGTGATATAGTAAAGGCTTTCAATTTAATACATGTAATAGATAACATATGTAAATGATCTTCCACTGAGGATCCAACTCGCACACTCATTTGAAACCTTAAAAAATATCTGAAATAATATTTGTTTTTTGTCATATCTTTTTTTAAATATCTGCATGCATGCATGTTCTACCATATAATCACAAATCTATGAGACTTTTCTGTTGTATAATATCCCCCTGCAACGCAGAATATTCTAAAGAGGTAGATGGCGCATTACAAATACCTTCAAAAATAGTTAGGTAAAGTAATAATACTGGAAGTCTCCTCTCATACCCATGCCCTTCTATGGGGCTGAGCACAAATTTGGGGCAGCAACCCCCCTCCCCCCCCCCCCTCAAAGTCTGAGCTGACAAGCAAAAAAAAAAGGTCTTCACCTCAAACTTGACACCCCCTTCCTTTCTCCCTTCCAGTAATTTCGCACCCCCCTTCATAGCCATTATGGCGCCTTTTGTCATAAAATTTGGTGCCCTCCCTAGGCCTCACCCAGGGAGGAGGGGGACTAGTGCCCCCATAGCCGGCCCCACGGTGCGCGCATACTGTTCCTGATATCTTTTGCACAATAATAAGGCGAAGGCGGACTTGAGGTATCATATCTACATGTAAACACTATACCAGGTAGTAACGTTATTGGCACATTGGTATAATTAGTAATGCAATTTTTAATTGCATTTTTTTAATACAATATATACATGTAGATATATATATAATATAATATAAGAAGTGCAGAATTTTTTCTTCTTTCATTGAGTAAAATAAGTCTTCCGTGTTTCCAGGAAGTGAAGGTGTTGCCAAAGGGTATTGTTGCATGGATACAAACAAATTCCAACATAGTGACAATTCAAAGAGCATCCATTTGAAATGAATTCTAACATATAATAACATGTTTCAACAAAATTGTAACTGGTTTCGAGCAATATTAACCTTTGGCTACCATCATCTCATGAAAACACGAATTGGCGTAAATATTCAGAATTGAATGAGAAACACCTTTAATTCTAAATTCATCATCACAAACGAATTCATCTATTGACAATGATTGTAATTCATTTTTCCATTTTAATCAATCACCAGAGAGTATTATATTTCTCGAATATTGTAAGATATACCTCTACCTCACGCTTGTGAATCATTCTGCTCTATTGCCTGATGGGTTGTCGATCCATCAGTCCTCTCCTTACAGCGCCTGAGAGGGCGCTCTAGAAATAGAATACAAGACGACACAGTGAGGAGGGAACCAGCGACGTAGAAAGGCAGGTCGTATGTCTGCTTGGCATCATAGAGGGCACCTAAAAAACAAGAATTGTGAGAGAGAAAATTGATGGCATTGTATATTGTACAGTTTGCATGAATGAATGGGACAAATTAAACAACTTCATTCACGCCTCTACAATAGCTCCATGACGTTGAACATCTCTACATATACCATATAGGGAATGTGATTTCTTTTGTGTGCAGATATGCAGTAAAAAGTGACAACATCCAGGAAATTACACATGGCATAATTTACAAGGGTATAATACACATCAACCACAATTAAATATACATGTAAATGTTCCCAGATCCATTCCAGGGCAGTTCTTCACCAAGCTATGAGAGACTTTAAGAACAATTTTACGCATTTCTTGTGCTGAATGGTCAAAAGTCTTACGCATATTACACTCATTGACGTTCTCCAGTCTTTCTTCAGGTCATGCGTTACTTTAAGAATGATTTGGTGAAACACCGTCTAAAAACCTATATTCTCCATAGAAAGTTCTGGTAAAGATGAATATTATGGCAATGGGCAATCAACTTTTTACACAGGGAAAAACTCTGCGCAATAAAGTTTGCCAGAGTTTCCTATAATAAAAAGTTGTATGCAATGGCCCCCAAGGTTATGCCTGTTGGTTGGCCTTTTGCAACATTGTTTGCCAACAATTTAAGAGGTGAGCCTGGTCAGCCCATTACGCAAAGATAGCCAAAGGGAAGAGAGTGAATGAGGTGTAAAAACAGTATAGAAAAAAAACTAACCTGCAAAGATAGGTCCAATGAAATCTCCTATCCCAGTGAAGATAGTGAAAATCCCCATGGCCGGCGCCAAATTCGCCTTGCCAACAAAATTCCTCATCACCACCGGAACCAGGGCTTTCAACAAACCAGTCGATAAACCAAAGAGTAAGGTTATAAAGATGTACCTATGTAAATGTAAAATGTGATTTAAACAGGACTATTAAGTAAGAAATAAGTGTGTAAAACCTGTGTTATTCATCTCTTCTAATTCAAATTTCTCCAAAGTTGAATAGAGTTTTTTGGTCCCAAGAAATTCAACTAAGAAAGAGGTATCAGTAGGTGAATCTGAATACTAGCAATTTCATAGATAAATATGATTTATATTCAATTTCACTGTAGGTGAAGATATTGAACACAATGAAGTGTTCATCTGGCTATCTTGGTATGAGCGCTTTTTATGAATTTGGACTTTATGTGCCACATGGTGCAACAGATATCATGCTTATAAATTTAAAGCTGACAGATTTGTAACAATCTTTATTGTTTTAATGGGACCATGATAATAACTTTTTATTTCTCTATGGGATTACACCATGCTATCATGCCATGTTGTGAAATACACTTCAAATGAAATTATTTTTTTAAAAGGGTGAAATAAATAAATTGATTTGAATTGAATGGAAATAAAATGATGTGACATATAACCTATTGTCCTAATAGGTAAAAAAGTACACGTAAGATAATAAAAAGCTTCATTCAAAATCAGTAATATATATCACATATTTGTGGTTATTTCCATCATTTAAACTCATGCTTGTTGAAAGTGGCTTGTTGCTTCATAAAATATGAGATTTCTGAAAATTTGTTGCTATATTCATGCATGCTTAGTTTCAACTCACCATCCATAGGCCTGTGATGCCGCAGTGAGCATCATACTAACTCCGAGGACAAGCATTGCTAGAGAATAGAGGTGTTCAGGCAAGATCAGCTTCAGATCAATCACCCAACCGTTGCCAAGTCGGGCAAGCAGACTCGCTATGCCAAGAGTAGAGAGAAGAAACGATGCTGGCTGTTCGTCAATCCCCGAGTATACAGCAAGAGCTACAAAATGCGCCGTGATAGCAGAGTAACACAATCCAATGGCCACCTGACAGATCTGGAACAAAGTGAACCCGATGCTCTCTCGAAATAGTGGCCATCCTGATGTATTGAAAAACCGGCTAAGTCTGGAACTCTTGTCACTAGTTTGCGGAGGTTGTCCATCATCTCTGTGTGCATCGCTACTTTTATCTAATACTTCATCTGATTCCCTGAGACTTGATTTGGCGTCAGGAGTAGCACATTCATTTTCATTTTCTAAGGTAATATCAGAATCGTTTACAGTTCTCCCATCATTGATTGCATAATGCGATCCATTCTCCATCTTCTCGCTATACATGTGGCATTCAACTGATGCACTCTTAGAAAACTCATCATTTTGTATGCATTCAGTATCTACCTCCCCATCACTTTCATCTTGACATAATGACTGGCTTGCAACATCTTCAGTGTGATTTACAGGCTCAGTCATTTTTGCGCCACCTTCATCTCCATTTGAAGACTGGTTTCCGATTTCTCCAGACTGATTCAGAGGTTCCAGCACCGTTGCGTCTTTTTCATCTCCCGACGCCAACGTCCTGTGCCCATCCTTAGACGACCGCACTGATTTCATCTTGCGACGAGGTCTTGCTATCAGAGCAGCAGGGATGACCTGCGCCTGTATCCCAGCCGAGATGAGGAGAGCCCCTCTCCATCCGTACCGGTCGATGCAGAGCTGGATTATGGGAGGGACGATCATGATACCCAGAGCCACCCCTGCGCTGACGAAGCCATTGGCGCGAGAATAACCCTTCTTGAAGTGGAAGGCCACTACAACCTGACCAGCAATCTTGATCAGGCCCACTCCAAACCCTGCAGTTAGATAAAAATTAAGAATATATACTACTAAACACTATAAAGTAAAATATAAGAATAGAGAGTTACTACAGTATAAACTATCATTAATAGAAAAATAAAAATATAGATTAACTATGTACAGTGTCCACTATCAAGGCTTGACCTTTACTATTTCAATAGGGAGCCAGCCGAGCTCCTCAACTTTATGTATGAGTCTTGGAAAGCCCAGTTTGACCTTGCAATCTTGTGAACATCAGTGATCCAGTAAGTATTCTTGACCAAACTTGTGTACATCAAATGAGCACACAAAAAAATTTGCTTATAGAGCAATGATAGGATCTATTCTAATGTACAATGTAGTACTAAGCAATAAACTTCTGTGAAATTGTATTCCCATTTTGATATATTCAACCGCTTTTTACAAATAGAATTTTCAATAAAATGTTGTAAAAGACAGCATCTGAAGGGCTGCACACTGCAAAAGTAAAGTTATGTGGCATACTGGTGATATCACAAGTGTTGGCTTATTATGATATTTTCCTTTGCTCAAGAGGCATCGATTCCGACCCTAGTATGTCTGTGAATTTTTTCACAGCATCATCAATGAGTGTTTATCCATAGTTATAAGAGACAAGACTCATTTCATTCATTATATAATTGAACAATTCACAAGAACTGTTCGTTATGGCATGCGCCTATTAAAATCAAGATGTTTGGGAAGTAACAAATTGACTTCTGTTGGTTTCTGCACTGCAGATTCGAGCTCCTGTGCCTTCCTTTGGACGGTGGCGTTTATAACTTTACGGCCAGTCCCACTTTCTCTCTTTTTATCCCAGTGGCATAAATATTCAAAATTTGAATCTATATTACATTTATGTCGTAAAACTTGTAACACTTAATTTCCCTCTCTCTCTCCCTCCCTCTCTCTCTCCCCTTCTCTCTCTCTCGATATTTACCTGGCAGAACGCCTGCAGTGAAACACAAGACAAGCGGTGAGTTAGCGAAGGTGCTACTGATTGTACCAATCACAGTCACGATGGCTCCAATCAGCAGAGTGTTGTGACAGCCCCATTTCGCCACCAAGGGACCAGCGAAAAATCCTGCTCCAATCAAGCAAAGAAAGTAAAAACAAAAAATGAAAAAATGTTAAAATTTGCAAAATTTCAGCTGATTAGAAGTTGATTTTGAACAACACTCCATTAGTTAAGGAAGGATTCAAAAGAACAGTCTGCCCTAAAATCCTGTTTTCTTAACAGGAGCAGAAAAAATCTTGTGAGCAGAAAAAACATTGGAAAAAATTGGGTAAGTAATAAAAAAGTTATAAATTTTCGAAGATTTGATCAAATGGGCAAAGCAGTGAACATTTTCAGACATGTTGCTAATTTGATGACGTCATGGGTGGACTACGAAGTGTCATTCTTGTGTATGGTGCAAAATTCATCATTTCTTCCCCAAAATACAATGATTGTATTGATGTTAACATCCAAATAGGGGATATACAGTGTAAACTATCTTTCAAGATATCATTTTAGTTTTAGTTTTGGAGAAATCATATTTTTTGGGGGAAAAAATGAGATATTTATGTTCCCTGGTATAATGAATTGTAATTTGTGCACCTATGATGTCATCAGTTGCCAATTTGTCTAAATAATTAAACATTCATAACTTTCTTATAGGTTGTCATATTTTTCTCAAATTTTTTTTGTTCTGTTCATGTGATTTTTCTGCTGCACTGTAAAAAAAAAATCATTTTTTGGTAGACTCTTCTTTTAAGAATGACTGACATGATTCATTCTGAGGTTGTTAATGCTAAATCTGTCAAATCAGATCCAAGCTAGACAAGTTCTGACATGACTACACCCTTGGTCCAAGCTTGAATAGATCTTGCATATCATAATACACTAAAACTGTCACAAAGTTTCTAAAATTTATAAACCTATATGAGAAGATAAGAGTCGGATGACAGACAGACCTGGAAACTCGACTGAAGATCCAGGCATTTTTCCAGTTCATACGGTAATAAAAGTAATAAAGCGAATACAATGTCTAAAAGAATTCTAAGAATCATCAAAACCAGCAAAAATTATGAACATTATCTGCGGATCCAGGCACTTTTCAATACATCCGGTGATAAAAGTAATGAAGGAATAAATAAACTACAATGTCCAGAAGAATTTTAAGAATCATCAAAACCAGCAAAAATCATCAACAATATATGACAAATACCAGCATAAAAATGATATAGTCTTTTAATGATAACGTGAAGATTACAAGTTGACAAATCAGGGAATAATTTTACTTTTCAAATTTGATTAGCAGTTTTAAACATTGAAGAATCTTTTCTAATTATTTTCTATACAGTTCCATGTGGAAAAAGTTTTTAAACAAAATCGCTATACAAAATATATTTTGTGTAGCAATCCTGCTTAAATGCATAGCAAATTGCAATGCCATACCAGGAAAAATATTCCCTGCAAATGCTGCATCCATTGAAAATCTTCAAATGCATATTTGCATGCATTCTTAATTATTATCATCATCATCATCATTGTATTCATCATCATCATCATCATCATCATCATCAACAACAACATCATTATTATAATTATTATCATCATCATTATTACTTATTTGACAAATTTGACACTTACATGTACAGTGTAAGAAAAAGGTACAAAGACACGAGAATTAGGCATTAATTTGAAATAAATTTAATCAAGACCTGCAATTGGTTTGAGAGGGCTGCCAGGGCGTGGAAAAGGATAGACAGAAAAATCTGACTCTCGGAGGGGTTTTTTAACGATTTCTGACTTTTGGTGGTGACCCCTCCAGAGAGTCAGAAAAAGCCCCAATTCAGCCTGTAGTGAAGGTTGTTGTTTGATTAATACACAGCGTTAATGGGAGAAAGGGTGCTGCCGCGCACCCTCACGAAAATACGCTAATTTACATATCTATGATAAATGATTAACTCTGTATACGATTAAAAAATATATATTTTATAAGATTACCTTGAAGGTTTCCAAAAAAAATGATTAAAATCCGTGTTTTCCGGGTGAAATCAGAGGGTACCACAGACGCTTACAGACGGTTTCTCGATCCTAATTGACTTTTACACGTGTGAATATCAGCCAATCACAGTCGTCTTTCTATATATCGAATTAATATTCACAATGTTCAGGTGACCAAGCTCGATACCACAACACGTACGTTGACAAGAAAGCGCATCGCTCTCGTGATTTGCATACAATGAATATTCATACGCGATCGACTTTTTGAGGTCAAAGGTTAATCGTCAGCCAATCAGGGAAAGTCTTTCATTTTACTTCGATCGGACTTGTTTTGAGGGTTGTTTTGAGACGGCGAGAGCTGATATTGCCCTAATCTTTAATTTTAGAGATTCAAATGGAATAAAAGGTACGTTTTTACATCTTTATAACATTATCCCATGATTAAACATTTTGTTAATAATCGAAAAAATGGTGGTTTACACCATTTTTCATGATTTTAATCGTAATTTTTGGTAGCGACCACCATTTTTTTGATCTTCATCACAGGCGTCTCTAGCGGCGTTAACGGTCTATTGAGGAAGGATGCGTAGCCAGGCGATAGCCTCAGCGAAGCAAATCCTGATCGAAATAGACCCGTTTTATCGGTCTAGGAAAAGGATAACCCAATCTCCGTAATCCGCAGGTTTTCCATCCCAACCCCTGAAACCAAATGTAGGTAAAATACACACAAATACAAACTATTTCTTATTAACATTATCAAATGACTATCCAAATTAATAAAAGATTCTTAAATGGAATTGAATTAGAAAGATTTTTATATGGAATCACATTAGAAAGATAACGGGCATTTTTTGGTAAATAATATAATAGTGATAATTAACAATCTTTTTTAAAGCATACTATGAACCATTGTGAATTGTGATAAAATAGTATATGTTTACCCAGATATATAGATATATATATTCAGATTATAATTAATGAAAAATGTTTTCAAAATAATAGAATTTCGCACAAGGAGCACTTTCAGCACAAACTTTTGTATAAATAAAGTCTTATTTGGAACTCGATAATGATTAATACAACACGACACACAGTTCACAGCACCGCACAAAGTACAATATTACTCTTTCCAGCTAGAGGAATGTACTCACATTGGAAGAAGAAGAAGAAGAAGAATTGTAAAACGTGATTGGCAACTTACTACTTAGCTGGCCTACTACACAGTTTTTGTTGTAGGTGCATAAAAATAGGCAAATCAAATCATTAAAGACATTATGCCTTAGAATAAATGTGATTTTTGGAAGGTAACTGTTTGCTTGAAATCTATGCTTCCACTAATAATTAACAATTATTGTCTGTGTAAGGAAAAATTATTAGATTCTAACATCTAACTCCTGATAATCATATATTACGAATAACTTAAACTTTAATTAAAGTTATCTACGAATTTCTGGAAAAAAAACCAACAAATTTTGTTCTGCATTTGTGCGTGGGTTGGTGATTTCTTTGTTTGATTACCTGATAAAAGGACTGATGCTGAGATAACACTAGCAATGACGCTGATCTCGGCCACAGAAACATCAAAATATCTCCTCCATTCAACCAGAAAGACACCAAACGACCGAAAGGTAGAACCATACACGAGAAGAGATATGTGGGCACCCACAAGAATAAACCACCGCCTCCTACTCTTTCGCTCCTTTTCTTCCTCCATGTCTCAACAGAAAAAGATGGTAAAAAATTTAGTCACTGTTTAGGGTTTAGGTCTAGCATCTAAGAAGGGTTAACCAAGTTGAATCCCGCAGGTGTTAAGTTCTTGCCAGAATTATTTGTGGTTCTTGCTGTCAAGCAAGCAAACAATGTATTTTTTCCGTTTTCCGTTTGCCTGCTTGAAAATACGCTAAAAATATGTGGGAAGCCGACTGAAGGTAAGCAAAAATTATATTAAAATTCAAAATATACCACAATATCATTAGTAATATGGTAATCCAACCTATAATCTCAGACTTACTGATGTTTTGTAAACGATGGAAATGTTTTTACATATGTTTGATTATTTTTATTATGTTGATTGGCTTTATAAATTGTATTCGTTTTCTGTATGGAATATTTAATCTAGCCCCACTCGTTTATATCGATGTCTCCTTGGCCTTGGCCCTGCCCTACCTTTATATTAATGATATCTTACTCTCAGCTTACGTTAGGCTTAGCTGAGCACTAAAACAGCTGAGGGATAGGGAGCTGTATTGAAAAGAGGGGCGATATCGTACTTTAGGTCCCCCCTCGCAGAGGTTGCACGCACTTCTTTACACACAAGTCTACGGCGGTGGATTGAGCTGAGGTCCCCACAGCGTGCACTGAATAAAGCTATAGCCTATACTGTGGAAAGTGAATGGTGGGGACCTAAACTATGATTGAGCCAAAAGAGGCATCACCCCAATGTTTCATAACGTTTTTCTTTCGATTGCGCAATTTTGTACACTACATTTGTCACGGCCAGGCATTCTGTTTGGAAATCACGTCCACTTGAAATTAATAATATTGTCAAGCCCAAAATGACTTTAAATTATGATTTTTTTTCTACAAAGTCAATGTAAATAATGTTTTCAGTAAATATTCATAGATCTAAATACATTGATAGTTTTTCTTTACGGGATAACTAGATGAAATCAATTAATTTCAAGCTTAGACTGTATACAGTATAGTAATCCTAGGGTAGGGTGGCCTTATGAAGCATGAGGTTCGTACATAAAACATAGAGGGAAAAGGGGACAGGTCTGCACACTTCAACTGCCTGGTATAGACTGCCTTGGTTCCTGACTTGGAAACCCCAAGGGTTTATTCCATAAAGTAATATTAACATAAATAAGAATATGCATAAGGTAACATAAAAGATAACATGAATAATAAACACCTTGTACTT
>BQKZ01002142.1:44493-56826 GCA_036244855.1 Temnopleurus reevesii
AAAAAAAAAAAAAAAAAAAAAAAAAAAATGTTGAGAGACATGCAGATACATACATTGATTCAACCTTTTGAATATTCTAAAAGAAATATTGCATTTATGGGTTATAATAGATTCTTAAAGACAATAAGTTACAAGAAGTTGACAACTGAGAAGTGAAAAAAAAAAATCCCAATTTGCATGAAAAAGCACTGTTCAGTTATACATGTATTTTTGAAATATTCATAACTTTCTTGAATATTATCTGATTTACTTAAACCAATGTTGATGTTCATCTGCTTTTACTGGTTTTAATAAATGCAAATTTTCTGGGGCAGACCAAGTCTATATAGTAAAGAAAATGATAGTGTTGTATGCTGAACTTTATTTTCATTTGTTTGATTCATAGATAAGAACCATTTTACTTGAATTTTATGTCCCATTTGTAGGTAGTCCTATCGATGTTTGACTACATGACTGACGTCAAATATGTCGAGAAGACCATCACCAAAGATGTAGAGGCAGAAGGTATGTGTGGTGTAATTGTGGTAACATTGTCGTGAATCTTGGTTCCAAACAATTAATCCTTTGTTAGTTTGAGCATTGTTTGATTTCATGACTGACGTCAAATATGTTGAGAGAATCATCACCAAAGACATCATACTGGTATGATTCATTGACATGGATTTTGGTTCTAAACATTTGACTTTCATTTTAAATGTAGTAACTCACAATTTATTCATCTATAAAAGGTTTTATTTTATAGCTGTTTTAGCATCCTTTTTAGAAATACACTCTGTCAGTGGGACAATTTTTATTCATAATTTATTTTTTATAATTCTTAAACAAATTTCGTTTGAGAAATGCGACCTCAGAATCAAAGTTACTCCCGTTGAAAGGCTCAAAGTAATGAAAGCAAAAGTTATAAACCATCACTGAGACTTCAATAAAGCAACTACAGATTCTGAAACATTAGCTTTCAGTGGTTCTGTACTTTGATATGGAAATGAATTTTCTATATTGTGGAAAATAGTTTTTCCAGATTTTTTGAGGTGTTTAGATTCAATTCAATCTCAGTTGAATTTATTAATTCATTCTGTTTCTTTATGTTTTTAACAAACAAATTAGACCACATGGACATAATCATACATCAATGAATTATCACAAATAACTGAAATTTTACGCACAAAATTAGGTTTAATATAAGGTTAGCAAATAATGATATATACCGGTATACGAAAACAGAAATGATCACTCAAATGTTGTTCTCATTTCTCTCATTCCCACATATGAATTCTATGCAGGAGACGACATGAAGTCCTTACTTTTTAACTTCTTAGATGAATGGTTGTTTGTCTTCTGAAACTTTTGCATTCATAAGTTTTGAGTGACGCTTTGATTTGAAAGAATTCAGAGAAGCCTAGGTCACTCAAATAGTGGAATAAATTCTCTCAATATCTTTTATCTATCTATGCAGGAGACGACATGAAGTCCTTACTCTTTCACTTCTTAGATGAGTGGCTGTTTGTCTTCTCCACCGATCCCTTCTTCATTCCAAGGGTAAGTCAGTAGTTTAGCATCATTTATTCCTTCCATTTTCAGTATAAAACAATGCTACATATGCTGTAAAAGCCAATATTTTAGCGTACATTAATTCGAGTGCATTCACTGAATTTTAGAACTTTTTACATACTGGGGAGTTGTTATTTTCATGTTTTGAAGGATTATAAAATTTTAAGGAATTCATGGTCGCGATTTTCGTGAAAATAAAACCCCAGCGAACGTTTTAGCTTATACAGTATTTCATAGATCCAAGCTCCAAAACCTCATCATCTAAACAGGGAGTAGTAAACTCGCAACTCCCTGCTTTGATAATGCAAATCTGATCTGTTACATTTATGCAATTATTACAAGAAAGTGTGGTCCTTGTGGATATGTTGTCTTGAGTATTATTTCTTTTTATTTGTTGTTAAAAATTGCACTTGATTTTTCATTTGGTTAACATTTGCAGGAGGTCACAATCACAGAATTTGATACAGAGAAGTTCGCTATTAAATCAACAGGGTAAGTCATTTTTAAGATTTTGAAGGATTGATGTTTTAAAAGTTTAAATATTCCAAATGTCTGTTTTCTACTTATTTTGTCTTTATTTTAATTGTGTAAATCATGTAATTGTGTGAATCATGCATGAATTGCCAAGAAAACCACTGTATCTATATATCTATCTATCTATCTATCTATCTATCTATCTAGCAATCCATCTATGTTCTAGAATATTGTGGTCAAAGTAAATGAAGAAAGATTTTACTTGAAACTAAAGTAGGTCTTTGTCATTTCAAAGGGTATGTTTTTGTCTGCTTTTACACCAAACAAGTTCAGGATTGGAATATAATGCCACAGAATTGGGATAAAAACTTTGTTATTTTATGGAGTAATAAACTTGTATATACATATAACCATTTTACATATATGTGAATAACAAACCTCACTTTTTGTTGTGGACATAGCTTTTATGCCAGGCAAACCAAGCTTACATAAATTATGTGTTAGTATGGGAGATGGCCCATTGCTTTATTTGACAAACTATAATGCTAAATAATAAAGGATTTGATGTGGAGATACATCATTGGTGCAGTTGTTGCCAGAGTGAATGTGTCAGAAATACAGTCTAACCTGTCTATAGTGGCCATCCAAGGGAAACAGAAAAAGTGACCACTGTAGACAGGTTACCCCCAATAGACAGGTTCTGAAACAAATTAATTTTTGTCTGGAGGGAATTAATTAAGGTGGCCACTATAGACAAGTGGCCGATGTGGGTTTGACTGTAGTCTTATAATAATTCCAGATCTCATTTTTTCCCCTCAGGTATGGAGAGTACTTTGATCTCGTAAAGCATCCGCAGGTATGTATTGATATATTGTCATGGAGAAAATAACGACAGATCTTTTCTTTGCCAAATTGGCAATTGTGGAGTTTGGGTAATTCTAACGCTCTTATGAATTGCGAAAGGTTTCTATAGATAGAAAGTATTACTATCAAATTAATGTGATTTCAACTTCATGCTGGTTATTTTCCCTGGTGCAAAATGACCGGTTTGCCAATTATTCAACTTGTATACAAACACAATGGTTGTTCTTGATGTTAAATATGCAAAGTGCCTGCAAATTTCCAGATTTACACCTCATCAATATTTTGTTTCTTTACTTTCATTTTGTTCTTGCAGGGTACGGAGGTGAAGGCTATCACTTATTCCAATATGCAAATCCATGAAGATAGTGAGAAGAACGATGTCTATGTTATCATCGACATTTGATGCAAATTGAGCACAGACTTTCTATTACATTAAACAAACATGGAAGTGAGGATATGNAAACAATAAAACATGGAAGTGAGGATATGGGACTGCACTAACTTGGAAGCAGGTAGCCTGGACTATGCAAACATTATACATTGAGAGTTTCAAACTTATGTGCCTGTACTGGAAAAGAAACTGAACCCTCTTTTTCATGACTTTTTGTGGATACTTCTTTGTGTCATGGTGCCGTCTATGTATATAGAAGTTCATCTATGCAGCTGGAGGCCAGTCAAATGGAGGCAAAATCGGCTTGGAAGACTCACGGCACAAAGAAGAATGTCTATGGCCAGGAAATCTTGGCGTCGCTTTTTTCACACACATCTTATAGCAGTAAAACTTGTCTTATTGGAATCTCCAGGGGACCCGGCCCATCAATTGATGCTACATACATTTTTTCCAAAACATTTTATAGAATACATTTTAACTGGGAATTTTAGAAAGTGCCTGAGTTATATAAGGTATGCTATCTTTTCTACACAATTCTTCTTTGTGCATGGCCCAGTTGTACCGCATCCGGCATGGCACCATGGTATCATATTTACGCAGTATCTGGGTTGATGATATTGATATTAACCAGCTATGCTACTCCGTGCAATAAATGTAAAACAATTGGCCAATCACAGAGTGGACATCGCATAAATGCTGTGCTGGATGCGATGTGACTAGGCCCTAACATGAAATGAAATGCATGGGGCAATGTACAGTAATGTGCATCACTGATGTGGTCATGCAGCCAACCTGTTTTAATGCATGTCAAGATTCAAACATGCTCACCATATAACCTTTGATCAGGTCATCTTATTATTCAAAAACATAAAAATCCTTTAAAATGAATCGAGGGAACGCTGTGCATTCATTGAACTTTGACGTCACAGGATGATACAAATGAAGTTAAATTATTAAGTTTTTACTGTAGAACCAGCTAACTAATTATCTTTTATGAGAAACTGTTAAGTTTCAGACACTATTTTTTGCTCGTATACAAATCAATGCACATGCGCTAGTGTGTTAATGGCTCAAGGGTATTTACAATGGTGCGACAAGCACAAGCCTCATGCTTTTCTACAACATTCTGAATGCCGAAGATTGCAATGCGTTGCCACGAACATCACAAGCATAAACATGTACATTGCTGTATAAGCTGAAATTTCCGCTGGGGTTTTATCTTCGCTCAATTTTGCGACCATGAATAAGCTAGCATTTTCATTCATTACAATATCCATAGACTTGTGTTCAGTAATCTCTCAAAACGTGAAAATTACAACTCCCTAATGTGTGAAAAGGTCTAAAATTGAGTGAATTCGTTAGAATTTATGTGCGCTAAAATATTGGCTTTTACAGTAATTGTTATGTAAAATGGGTCAACTATATGAATTTGTAAGATAAAATGGCAAATATAAATTTTCACAAATAACAAAAAGCTTGGTGGAAGCTTGTGCTGTATGACATTATTATTGGGCACATTGAACTTTATGAAATCATCATTGTTAGTGCGCACTACAAAAGTGAACATGCGCACCTCAGTTGTACTTGGAATAAAGTCTCATGTGAAGCCCATTGTTTTGTCAGAAATCTGTGTTGCATATCATTGCGTACTAGTACTGGGCACTAGTGTGTTATGAAAAAAAACCCAATGCACTAGGGAGCAATTCATTTGCGTGCATCTCATTGGCTACACTCTGAAACCCTTTCTGTAAGAATAGGTAGTGACCATCTCCTATCCAAGTAAATTTTAGGAAACGACAACCAAGATTTCTTGGATAGTGCATTTTGTCAGCATATTATGACTTAAAAATGTGTCATCAACATAGATTGCATTTGCCATCATAATTCCTAAAAGCTAAATACAGTCAAACCTGTTTATAAAGACCACCCAAGGGAGACAGAAAACACAGTCTTTAAGAGCAGGTGGTCTCTAGAGACAGGTTCATCAACACGTAAATTGCTTACAAGGGAGACCAGAACAGTGGTCTTTATGGACAGGTGGTCTTTATATACAGGTGGTCGCTAGAGCAGGATTGACTGTATTTATTTAAACCTTTGGTTTTGTGAATCATCAATTTAAAATCAGTTGGGAGAGTACACAGGCATGTAATTATGTAGAAATTTTACCTTAGTTTTATTTACTTCTTGTGAAGTTTGACTATTGTACATCTATTATTGTACTGATCAAATGTGTATCATTATATTCTATTTTGATTAGATTAAATGTGTATGTTTCATCAAAATCATTGCCAAAATGTTGTATAAGAATGCAATAATTTGTAGGCTCTAACTTATGCGTATTTTTTTATTTCACATTTTTGCCGAATATGTCTTTGCCAATTTTCAGCTGGTAGAAAGCCTGGCATGTTTGCTGATAAATATTTTTCAGAATATGAAAGTAAGAATTAGTAATACAATTTTAAATTGATCATAAATTGCGAATATATCAGTGCCAAAAATATGAGTTTAAATAAAGTGGAAAGCCATCGAGGTCCTTTGGACTATAAAATTACCGGTAACTCATTATACCAGGAATAAGGGAATAAGCAAGAAGTACACAATATCTTTACAATATCTATCAAAGAGAAAATGAAAGAGGGATATTATCCTGTTATAGCATCTATGTGGTCGCAGAACACAGATTGGGTATTAAACTGATAGTATCATTGCATAGTTGATACGGTTCGGTCTATGCATTAGTAATCGCAAATGGTTAAATTTATATAATTTATTTGGTTGGGGATATTTGATGGCATTATACATTGAACTTCTTTCACATGATTATGTAGGAAGTGGTGGCATAAAGTTTATTATGGTCGGGAACACACATTAGACGCCATGCTGAGAACTTTTCTGAAATCATTAACAAAAATATGAAGGTATCAGGGAGTATAGGAAAAATAACAAATTTCATATTTTGTGATGTATTTTGGAAAATATACCTTGATGTCCAGTTAGGGAATATAATTGCTAGAATTCACAAAGGTGGTTTATTTTGTTACCAGGTTTAAAACATGGAGTGATTTAAATTTAAGGATAAATGCAAGACTTGATTAATCAACGTATAGGTTTATTCATCGGACTTTTCTTATGCATACATGCTGAATAAAGCGCATGAACACTTACATTTTCCAACGCCTTTGAGGGACTAATAAATAAACCACCTGTTCCACTCATTAATGTTCTACTATTTTCTTGATGTCTTTCAGTAGAAATAGCTTTACAGCAGTGTATATTTCATGAGGATGTACATGAAGAATGTGGTGTCAACTTTATAGGTCTCTGGAGAAAGAAACCGGACAAAATAGATAACTCTATATTCAAGCTTCTACAATGGCGTTAGTGCACAATAGATAATTTATTTATTTTGTCCTTTTTGTTCATTTTTATATTGCGCATTAGATGTGAGAAAATGATTGAAGAGAATGGCAAATTCCTTCTTGAATATAGGATGTGCATATTAGAAAACTTGCATAGCACGTAAATAGACTTTGCAATATTATGTAGAGAGATATCTNAAAATGATTGAAGAGAATGACACATTCCTTCTTGATTATATGATGTGCATATTAGAAAACTTGCATATCATCTGAATAGTTTTTGCAATATTAAGTAGATAGATATCTAATGTTTTTATTGAAATCATGTTGCAAATGAGAGTCTTATGCAAAATGTGTTGTATCATTTGTACATTCAAGACTGCTGAATAAAATGTGCCATGGAAATATCCTAATTTGTTGATCTTGTGAATTGGCCTAAACCTATCTGGAATTTGCATGGAATCATCATACTCCCCTACTCTGACAAAGAAGCAATTATGCATTTGATAATACAACTGGAATTACTATGGATTCATCAAATGAAGAAAAATAGATGCATTAACAGAGAAAATTTGAGTAAAATCAGACTATCCATTCGGAAGTTATGAATTTTCAAATTCTGAAAGGATAGTCTGATTTTGCTCAAATTTTCTCTATTAATGCATCAGCGGGATTGGCAACTTTGATGGAATCTGTGACACAACGTCGGAAAACTCCTCATTCATTCTGTATACCAAATTTAACATTTTCTTCTCTTTGAAAAAAGTTAACTGAATGTTTTTTTTTTGTTCAGGTCCAACATATATTCATGTTGAACCTTTATTTTAAATTTGACATTAATAAATTTCTCAAAGTTTTTATCTTACAGTGGAGAGTTCGTGTTCGCTAGTACGTCACAGATTCCATAAAATTTGCAGACTGCATAGATCATCTTCATGATTTAAGAATGGATTGTCTGATTGTGCTAAAAGTTTCAATTTGTTTTCTTCATTCAATGAAACCAAAGTAACCCCAGGGGTGGGTTCCTCTTTAGTTATCCAGCGTATTTGTTGCTTTGTCAGAGATGGCAGCCAGCGTCTGCCCAGCATTCATGAAAATTTCAAAAGTGCTCTTTTACACAGAAATATGGGGGCTCCACTTCTGACAGCTAAATTTCAGAAAAGCTGGGCAGGCAATATAGCAGGAAAGGTGTGGCGAAGCCATAGCTGCTTTTTCATAACACTGCATACCAGTGTTCCATTGCACAACAGTTTGGGATGTCAAGCTATCATAATCTAGCAATATGCACTGCAACGACTGCTGAGGAAATTTCTGTAGAAAGGGGGAAATTAAACAAAACAAAAAAGGGGGAAAAGAAAAAAAAAGAAAGCAACATTCCATGAATGGTAGCTGAAGTGACATTTATACATGTACACATTTATTGTTCATAAAATATTTATACAGAATAAACCAAATAATGAATTGTCAAATCCCTCTTCCTCTCCATTTAAATACATAACACACTAGCTTATGAGTTAATGCCAATAAGTACAATGTATCTATTCTCCATGAGCTTTATGATTGAATTCATAAATATCTTGACTATGATTTAGATTACATTAAGAACTGTTGTGCAAACAATAATATTGTCTATTTCCAGTGATTATCCATCTGTCTTGCAATTTGCTGTGGCAACCTAAGAATGTTTTATTACTCTCGCAAAAAGTATTCACAAACTATGTACGTACAATCCTGTCATCTTCCCGCGGTAACATATTGTTCGGTTCATATGAGTAGCAGACTATGCCAACTCTCTAGAAAACAATCATAGGGGTGTTGCTAGAAAGTTGCAAATCAATTACAAATCAAAACAAGATGCATATGAGACAATGGTCAAATACAACTTGCAATCAATAGCAACACCCCTTTGATACATGATTACAATTAATAGTATGCAATGTCAATGTGTATCAAGTGAATAATTTGGTGAAGATTTTAGGTACCTATCTCTCATAAAATAAACATTTGGTTCAGTTGTTTAGTGGTTTGCACTTTAACTTCACACCTATTAAATATTCATGAAGGTTAGCATGTCTGAAATACATTAGCAAGGCTAACCTCTCGGAACCACAAAAAACTGTTCAACTGAGGAGAAATTTAAACCAGAAGAAGTACATAACACATGTTTTCTATAATTTGTTTTTAAAAAATCCTGCAATTATTCAATTTAGGCAGGGTTGACTGCAGGTGTGTTCAGTACCGTTCCAAGAAATAGGTAGGGAGGAGAGTCCAAATAGCTTTGTCGCATAATGGAAATGCCCAGTAAAAACACATAACGATTCTAATTTTTGAGGAAAGAATATCACTTGATTCAATGTTTTCAAATAAGGTTACATGAACTATTAATACAAAATTAAATACATTTGAGATTCATATTACATCCAAGCCGTTATTATCAAATGCATTGAATATGCATGTATTTTTCACTGACTAATATTTCAGGAATTTGGAAAGAGAAGAAAAGGATGGATAACAAACACTCCTTTGTAAAGATACAAATCTGAATAATTCCAAAATATTTTTTTTCTTCAGAAACATGAATACTAAAATCATATTGGGAAAAACCTCATCATATTTCGCACAAAAAAATAATATCCAGAATTCAGTACTTCAAACATGAATGATTTTGACACAAGATATATAAAAGATTACTGTTTCCATACATCTAGATGGAAGTGACAATATTGGATTTAAAATGATGTAAGTCGGAGTCAACATGGTCAGAAATTACAGAGCTCAATACAGAGTTTCCAAAATAAAAGCCAGTCTACAGGGTGTCACAAAAATTGTTATTCACTATTTGCCATGATGGACAATTGTTTTTTTTTCAAATCGCTTACCCAAACATCGATTTCCATTCCCCAAAACATAAAAGCATACAAAAGCAGCTGCACCCATTATCTATAACATTGAATTTGACTGAGCTGTCGGTGAAGTTGGTTAAATGATAAATCTTTTAACTGGATTCACACAAATAATTCACAGATGTTCAATAATTTATAACCTTGGAGTTTTCACTTTCCCCCAAAGGCTCAATTTAGTTGCCCCGGGCACTAAGGCATATGGGTTGGTAGCACCCTCATCTTGGTATCCAGTTTCTCAAACTTCTGCACATCAGAATTAAAAAAACACTTATCAATAGCATAATCATTCATACTTCATGGTCATTGTTGAATTAGTCATAGATATCACAAGGACGATTCTGAGCAATGTTAAGCCCCGGTCACATAGGGCCACGGATGCAACACGATTCAGCACGATTCTTTGTTCTGAGGCAGTTAACTGTGAACTTAACAAAGAGTCGTGTTGAATCGTGTTGCTTACGAGGCCTCTATGTAACCGGGGCCTTACATTCAATCCTCTAAACATAAATCATGAAATGACTATTTCAAATCATTGTCCATCAAAGAGAGCATCAGTCCATCACAGAATTTCCATTTTTTTTTAACAAAAAAAAATCTACTTCTATAACTCACACATTGCACATAATTGCTCTGAATCATTAACATTTCAATCATATATTTTGTAACAATTTGGCAGCATTCCAAAAAATTTTGGCATGCAAATGCAATATCCTTACTCATCTTGTACTCATAATACTGATCAATTGCATATAATTTAAAATCAAATACAAAATACAAACAGTCAAATATCAACCAGAGGCAGTTGGCAATAAAGAGTAAGGGATGGGAGATAGAATTGAAGATCGGTGGACTTCGTCTGTGAATGATAATCTCAAGTTGAAGATCTGTGGGCTTAGTAAAGTGCTGTATGAAAGATTAACAACAATATAGCTGGTTACTACACAAAGTTTAATTGCACCAAGTTTCTTCATCCACAGAGTGTAATATCATATCAGACTCACTATGCATGGATATTTCTAGTTTTTTTTTTTTTAATTTGTTTTTATTACAATTTTCATGTTGTCACAGATTTGCTCGACACCTGAAATTGAGAATACTCCAACAAACTACTATTTTTTATGCATTAAACGTGACATAGCAAGCTCATCTATTACACAAGGCAAAGCCCTACGTTACCTGCAAGTACTGTGCAAGTCTCTATTCCCATGATATTGGGTGAAAATCTGCACAATATGGGTAATTGAGGGAGGAAACTTTGATGAAACCTGCTCATTGATTAGAATAGACACAATGAGCTCATACTGTCACACTAGGGGAGTGTTGATCAAAATGAGCTGCAAATCAACCCCAACTTGGCAAATTGTAAACAAGACACGCATGAAACAATGATTTTGATTGGCAAGTTTCGATTAACTGCAACTTGAGATCAATTGCAAATTTTGAACAATACCCCCTAGGCAATGATATGAGCCTCCAATGGGCTTCACATCACCTGCTTTTTCTCTATCCGGCAAAAGTAGGTGTAGCACAGACGAACATGGTTGAACAATGGATGAAATCTGCTCATACATTGGAGTTGCAGAAACAGGCTCATACTCTCACACGAGGCAATGATAGGGGCCTCGAATGGGCCTGACATCACCTGCTAATACTGTGTAAGTCTGCATTTCCCAAGAATCAAAGTCAGCAAAGTACAGATGAATGTGGCCAAAGATTATCGGATGAAACCTGCTCACCCTTCGGAATCGACGTCACAAGCTCATCTATCGCACAAGGCAATGACAGAGTGTCCGATTGGCCTAACGTCACCTGCTAATACTATGCAAGTCTCTATTCCCCCGATAGTGAAAGTCTGCAAAGTACGGATGATCAAGACTCTGCGATAACGTAGCCCTCTTGTAAGGATCGAATTCCAGCATGTCACTGATAGCGTCAAAGAGGAGGCGGTGTTCGTCCGTGTTGCTGTCGAGGTAGTAGCGTAGCGGATGGCAGTTCTCGCAGACGTAGCGACCAGACGAGCTATCGGGATCCCAGTCCACTCTCTCGTGATAAAAGTACTTGCTTTTTCTGAAAACAGGGCATAAATACAAGAAATATGAAAATAATCTTTTCTTGTAACTGGCCCTAATCTTTGGATTTTATCACAAATGCTCAGCATGATGTTTTTATGTCTACCATCTTGACCATTTTTAGATACTTTTTATGCAAGAAAATACAAATGCAAATACTGCTCATAAAATTCCAGGTATTTTAAGCATTTGAACATTCAAAGAGCAAACTTCCCATATGAAAAGTACAACTTAAAAATAAACTAAAGGATATAAAGTTTCAAAAAATTACCCATATGAAAATTAACCAACAAGCAATTGGACCAGTGTATGAAGATCTTATCAATTGGACTGTGGAGATCTATCTGTTCTTTATTATTCTTTATTCAATCACACTTATTTTCATTGATTATTCATCAAAATGGTATTGAAGGGTATGAGAGTTTTTGTTGAATAAGAAACAAAAAATTAAAGAAGATTACATACAGTCTGAGAGATCATTAGAAAAGCAATAAAGAGACAAGTGAAAAGAAAATTGCTTTCCAGTTTCGAAGTGTGTAATTTTCATAAAAGAAGGTGGATATTTATCAATTCACTAGTGAATTTTGTCATTCCCATTGACTTCATGCAGGGACTACCCAGGTCCAAATACAAATGGGTTAATTACCTTGTTCTCTTGATCATCCATGAAGGTAGATCACCCAGTATCCTCTCCATCATGGCAAGATGTTCTCTGTTATCATGGG
>BQKZ01002143.1:8353-46504 GCA_036244855.1 Temnopleurus reevesii
CGCTTTATCCTTAAAATCCACCTACTCCGACAACAACGCCTCGAACAACTCCCCTAACCAGATGTCATGCTCTACCACCCGACAAGCCCACGGCCTGACGCCGTCGATCTCCGCACACCGGAGGAAGGAAAACCACAAGTACAAGATGCAATGGTGTACATATAGGCTTCTGATAACAATTTAAACTTGATCATAGCAGAAGGCACCATCCCCCCAAAATTTGTAATACCATTGATTTCTAAATAATTTCTTCAAAGTTATCACTGATAATGTTCCAAAGGTAAAATATTCAAGATATTTATTGTTATTTGATACATGTTGTTTCGAACTTTGTAGAAAAAACTGACAATTTGTTTTTGTTTAAAGGCCGGACACCCACGCACTCCATTCGACAATAATATTTTATATCAGACAGCTCACATAAAGTGGGAACAGGGCCCCGTAACATAAAGATTTGCGCTTAATAGCTATTTTATTTTGCGATCAACTTTAGTACATGATTTGCCATAGACTTCAATTGATATCAATCGCTATCAGATTAGCAATTAATCACGAACCTTTATTCTCAATCTAGTTTATCTCATTGGAAGATATTCAATCTAAATATATTTTTTATAGATATATATTTCTTTTCCTTGTCATTTTGCTTATGATTAAGATTCTGCTAGGATCGAAAGATCAAGCTACTTTTTTTTACTGACTTCATTATATATTTGTTCATTTATTTTAATGACTTGAGGGGTCTACGAAATATTGATAATTATTCAGAATGTCAAAATACATCATGTAACTGTATGCACCTGTGGATCTTAAATTCCGTTATTCAATTTTCTTTTCAATAGAAAACAAATTGTGTGTCATCCCTGCACCAAAATGTTTTGTTCTAGAAAATATGGGTTATGAATTAAAAGGAGAGTCTACCCAAAAGTTATAATTTTTCAACAGATGCAGAACAATTCGGTGAGAAAAACAAAAAAAGTTTGAGAGAAATCGGACAACTAATAAGAAAGTTATGAATGTTTGAATATCTAGACAAATTGGCAATTGATGACGTCATAGGTGCACAACTATTTATGATATTGATATTAATGTTAAAAAATGTTACCTTTTTCCCCAAAATAAGATTTCCTCATTCATGATAGATATGTACATGTAGCTCCCATATTTGCATGTTTAATACAATTTTTGTGTCTTTCTGTAAAAGTGATGAATTTTGCACTATAAATATAAATAGGATGAATGGTTAGTTGTGCACCCATGACGTCATCAAATTGGCAACCTGCCTGGAAATTTGCACTGATTTGCCTGTTTTTTATAATCTTTAAAAATTCATAACTTTGTTATTAGTTGTCCGATTTTCCTCAAACCTTTTTTGTTAATATTTCCTACTTCTGTTAACAAATTATTGTTTTTGGGTAGACTTTTCTTTTAAGATAATTCATTAAATTCATTAAATTTTCACAAAAGTATCATTACCCTTAAAATAGGGAAATCTAAGGCACATTGTATGTCAATAATATTTCTTTTCTCCCTTTAATTTTTCAGGTAGCTTTCCTCCATATCTTGGCTCAGAAAGATTTATCTTCTTCAAAGCATCCAATCTATGAAGGTGAGGAATGGTGTCAAAACAATACGTGCCTTACTGGTTGTCCATATCAGGGAGCATTATGGGTAGTTTTTCTAGTACAGAAGTGATTTCGGGCAGTTGCACGCACTGGTGTATACTAGAAAAACTACCTACACAGTATAATGAAATGATCAACTGTAAAGGCATGTATTGTTTTGGCATGAAACAGAGATGCCAACCATTTCAGAATATGCATGAGATTAAAATTTAAATATGAATAATGCAACAGCTGAACAAAAGTGAGAGCAAACATGACAGCAATAGTCTCACTCCTAGCCATTCCATGGTGATGAAAGCCTGGAATCAATATGTAAATGCACCTCTTGCATATTCTGGAACAGTTGGCATCTCTGATATGACAGATCAAAATTTTGATTTTTTTTTTTTTTTTTTTTTTTTTTTTTTTTTTAAATAGATACCAATTTCTCTCCAATTAGTAGTCTTGAAAATTGAGCGTTAATTCATTTGTCATAAAAATGATGGTGGAAAAATTACCAGGGTATTAAAGTTGAAGTTTCATTGATTATTGTAGAAGCCAATTTTTATTCAACAAAAAACTTTGTATTGTCATGTTCATGTTTTGGATATTGTTAGTAAACTTTAATGAATATGCACCATATGGATTGGATATTACGGGGTAGCCAGGACCACAAAATTTGTGAAAATAAAACCACCGGAAACTTTCAGTTCATACAATAATTTTCATTTGATAAAAAGAAAATGATCTAAGTAAATTTGCACGAGTAAGTTTCCTTCATCGCTTTCTGATGATGTCCTTGTTTGCCATCCTATTTCTTAACTTTTAAGTTTTACATGAATTCTTTAACTACAAAATTTGTTTAATAAAAAGGTGCCACATTCCAAATTTAGTGTGATTTTTTTTCAATCTTATGTTTTTCTTTTCTCTGTAGGAGAAAACTTCATTGGACGCCATGAGAGCAATGCTATTCACATGCCATACAAGGTGAGTCATAGGAAAATGTAGAAGAATCAGTAATTTTCGATTTTTAAACAAAATTATAGCCATATTTTGTGAGATTGATTTAATCCTAGATTGAACCATTTCCATTTTCAGTGATGCCAGGTTTCAAGCAAAATTTTAAATTCAAGCCCTCAAAATTTATCTTTACGTCAGAATTTTTGCATTTTTGTGTATAAAATATTGCATTTTATTCATTTTCAGGCCCTCTGATCAATTCCAAATGGCATCCCTGCATTAAGAGTTCTGCCATTCAAATGTTGAATCATGGGTCTAATGATATTTTATGATCCCATGATATTTTATATTATGGGGTTTCGATACTGTACGTGTAAAACACTCTATCTGAATATAGGATCCCATATGATTGATGATTTTTTTTTAATTACACATATTATCATTCTATAATACATAATCATAGAAAATGACTGATCAAATTAAACAACAAATAGTCATGTGGTAATTGAATAAGATAATGAAAAGAAACTGCTCAACATAAATCATAAGTTTTGGACAAATTTGAAAAAGTTTCCCAAGTCCGATAGTAATTTTATAAATGTTTATCTATGAAATTTATTTCCTTGTAGGCTCTTTCCAAGCAGCATGCGTGCATTGAGGTTCAAGGAAACTCACATCTTATATATGACATGGAGAGTAGGAATAAAACAAGGAGAGGCAAGGTAAAGATTATGAAACAATTATAATTGTTAATAATAATTGCAGATTTGTAAAGAGCTCGAATTTGCTCTGAGGCACTCGAGGTGCACAAAATATAAAAGGACAGAGAATGCAATACAAAATTAATGATACTACAAATATTCTTTTTCCATGAGAAATGTGTTTTAAGAGTCACAAACGGTGTATTTGCCTTGTGTTACGAATAAATTAAAAAAGAATTGTATGACTTCTTCAAAGTCTCCTAACGAACAGAGAATTTTCTGTGTGTCACAAAAAGATTTTTTTTCAGATACTAATTTGTGTAATCGTATCATTTCTGTTCATTTCCTTCCCTTCAACAAATTTTAACTGTCTTACTCATTGTTCCTGATAGCAGATATACACATTCGATGAAGAAATACTTATTTTTCCATTTTTGCAATGGAACTAGAAGATGAACAGTAATGGATGAAACATAACTTTGTTTTACACCCCCTTAGTCTCCTATATTTCTTGATATTTGACTCTGATTTGTATTACCCTCTGCAGATGTTCTTGAAACCCAACGTGCGGTACGAGCTAAGAGACAGTGATAATCTTATTTTCGGTGACATTAAGTGTCAATACAACATACAGCCAGAAGAGGTAAGTTACTGAACTGAAAAGAAATTGTTATAGTCTTGTTAGTGATAGAAATTATGGATGAAATTTCGCCATGATATATTGAAATAATGAGTTAAACGGGAGCAAAGCTCGAGGATTCTCATTGAATGAAAAAACATCTGATGAACAAACATTGAAAATTTGAGCAAATCGAACAATCCGCTCAAAAGTTGTGAATGTTCACATTCACAGAGATATGACGATCACGAAGGCTTTCAGGGATCCGTTCGATCGGCAATAGAATCTGTGATGTCATGAATTAGCAGACCTTACCAGGAATGCCCTCCCCACTGGCCTCCTCAAAAGCCTTGAAGATATTCGGTGCCTTTTGATTCTTTTCCCCAATTTGTGCTGTAGTATTAAAATGTGTAGAAAATTAGTGTAAGGTCTGCTTATTTCCCTTTTTTGAATCAGTTGTGGTATATCATAACAATACCCCCCACCGACTATAAGCGATACCAAGTGATATCGATCGATACCTCCAGTTGGAACCTCTGGAGCCGGGAAACATACTTCGGGTACATGTGATACATGCACAGGTCACAGCTCTTATCCATGGATATTGGTCAATTTTTTTCCTTTTTGTGTCGTCTGATGTGCACTCTGCTGCCTCACAGAAAAACTCCATAATATGATAAAACGTTACATATGAAGAAAAAACAAACTTAAGCTGATAATATATTTATGGGCAATTAAAATGAGCATTTAAAACAAAGAAAAGAGTCGGCGAGACATATTCCCATACAAAGACACGCAAGCAGAACCGGAAACGGAAGTGACCGTCCCGGCTGCACATAATCATTTTCTCTCAAAATTGTTGACTTCCTCATTGGCTTGGAATTTACAACAATAGTCGGTGCGGAGAATTGAATAAAATGCTATGGAATTACCTTATCGATATTTTTTTGATTACTTGCTATCTCAAGGATGATGATGATGAGACTGGATCAGAGACTGATTCTGAGCTGATGTTGCAACCGCCAGATTCGGAGGATACAGGGCAGGATGTATAGCTGTTGGACTCAAAAGGAAGGAATAGCAATTTAATAAAATGCTGTGGAATTACCCATATCTATATTTGTTTTATTACTTGCTATCTCAAGGATGATGATGATGATGAGACTGGGTCAGAGACCGATTCTGAGCTGATGTTACAACCACCAGACTCTGAAGATACAGGACAAGATGACAAGTATGGCAAAGAAGTGAGTTACCATGGTGAAAGTAAATAATGTATACTATAACATACAAAGTTGGTATTTATTATGATGAATATTCCTAGCAACATAAATAGAGAGTTATTATTGCTTTCAATTGTTAAAAGAGTATTCATTTTTGGAAACGTGAAGAGAACTATAAATCCTTGTATATTCCCAGGCTAATTTTTTTTAACGCAACCTATGGACTACTGCATATTCACCATCATCATCATCATGATCATCATCATCACCATGTTCATCATCATCATCATCATTATCATCATCATCACCGTCTTCATCATGATCATCTCTCTTATCATCATTGAAATAATACTCACAGTCATTTAGCATCAGCTACAGTTATTTCATCCTCATGAGTTGTCATTATATAACACAATTTAAACTATTTCCGCAAAATAAAGTCGATCATGGCCAATAGACCCATACACCGTGTATTGAACTGTGCAGACACAACAATAACAAGCCAGTTCCAATTTGAATAGGATCATTCAAAGGAGCATTGGCGTTTGACTTATATTTTTGGAAATTGATCATATCGTGTTTTATTGCTTTTTCTTTTATTTCTTTACCTATGTACCTGTCATTTCTTTGCTTCTTTATTTCATCATTCCTTGATGCATGCATGCGTTCATTTTATTTGCCCCATTTCCCCCTCATAGGATGAAAATGAGAATGATTCAAGCTTCAGTATCAACGATTTCTTACAGCCCACCCAGCCTTGCATCCAGTCACCCAGGCTGCAGTTCAAAACCCCTCAACCTCTGGACGGAGGGAAGGTGTATGCGGCCGATTCAGATGAAGAATCACCAAATAATTCAGGTATGAAATGTTTCAGGGGATGTGAATAAATCTTGTTATTGTAACTTTTAGCATCATTCAGTTAGAGTAAAATCTTACCATCAAAGGTTTTTATTTTGTGCCATTCATAGTTTAATAGTGCATAAGGATGCACGCCTTGGGTTGAGACATGCCCAATTTCTTAATTTCTTTTGAAACTGATAGCTCTATTATTTTTTACACTCAAAACAGGATTAGTATATGCACAAATGTTTTTGATGGGAGTGCACTGATCATTTACTATTGCAGTAATTTGAATTTTCTTGTGACACCCCATATGGTAGTTCTAAAACCAATATTTAGGTGACAGATATTTTCGCTATTTTGGACCAGTTCGACATTAATTTTTGGCATGTTTTTATTTTCATGTTTATGACTGTGTTTGTACTATACATTTATCAATGTGCATCATATAAAGCGGAAATTTTTGCAAGTCCAAGACAGTGAAATTCGCAAAAATAAAACCACCTACAATTTTTTTTGCAGTAATTCTTAAGACAGATATGACTGTATTCAGGATTTTTTATGCATTACGTTTCAAATTAAAACAGTAGCATTCATTGGATGGTTCACACCAATTTCATGTTATCATTAATCCACGTTATTCAAAATACATTGTACCACTGTTTGATTTCAGATTCAAATGCATTTGAGGATGATTCTTTCATTCCGGAGACGCAGCAATCGGCTAGAAAGAAAAGTGGTAAGTACCTTTAATAGCAAGGCCCTGGCTTTCAGACACATTTGAACTCTTGAATTATGGATTTTTAGGAAGATTTGCAGCTATAAATGTGTCATTGTTATTTTTTTTAACAATCCAGCAATCTTTTAAAATCATTCTCATTGCAGAATTTTTTGTAGAAATAGGGAAGTTCCATTTTCTGAGGAAGGAAATTTTTAATTTTGAGCCGTCATTCACCATATACATGCACACATGCTTAAAAATAAAAATAAAAAATAGCCCTATCCCAAACCATGCAAGAGTACAAGTAATTTGATTTTTTTTGCTTTACTAGGAGAATTAGAGCATTTTGGGAAAAGATCTTGCAACTTATTTCCATAAGAAATTTAGTTTGTATGTTCATTTGTGCATTCTGAAGATTCAAGTTTTATTTTCTGCTCTTTTTCTTAATTGATTATGGAAGTCAAAACATTTTAATTTTACTTTTTATCTTTCATATTGAATACAGATAAATCCGCGTTTGAAGAATCTGATTCTGATACAGATATTGATGAAACAGGTAAGATGACTAGTTTTGTCATTCAAATCTTTCCAAATCAGATTATTGTTGGAAGGGGCCACTTTTTGCAGTCATGTTGAATGTGTATTTGACTGTCAAAGCTGAAATAAAGGTTTCAGTAAAAGCAAATAATATTTCCTCTGCAATTTGTCTTCAAATATGACATGACAAACATCCTGTATAATCCTCATTTTTATATCTTTTAAATATACTTTATAATGTGCTAACTGGAGAAACAATTGTAACTTAAGGATGATATGATTGTATTTGGCTAGAAGAGGACCAAAGTTCCAAAGTTTAAAGAGTCATGAACTGTTTTTAATATGTTTAAGAGCAGTGAGAAACATTGTGTACAAAATAATCTTACAAAAATGTACATAGACCTTAACATGCATGGATTAAAGGGTGTCATTTTAGATGTCAACATTTATAGATTACTGGGTTATAACACATTGATTAAAAAATAGTTTTTCTGTGGCACAAACTAAATACAATGCAGATCATTCACATGTTGCCAAAGCTCCATTTTGAATGGAATTTTTTTGCCTGAATCCATTTCCTTTGTCATTGTGAACTTCTGTCATCTTTATTCATTGTTTTCACCTGAAGAATAATTTTCGTTTCAGGGCCTTTTGACATAAGTGCTCTGACGTCAGCCCAGACGCAAGCTGTGGCAGCAACTCAAGCTGTCGACAACATGGAGACACAGGCAGTGAGTGATGTGGCAGCAGATGATGTAGACAATGTTGCCACATTGGCAGTAGACAACATTGCAACACTAGCCGTTGACAACATGGAGACACAAGATGTCGAAGACATGGCAACATTAGCTGTCGATAATGCTGAAACTCAAGCTGTAGACAATATGGAGACTCAAGCTGTCGATAACATGGCTACTTTGGCAGTAGACAATGCTGAAACTCAGGCGATAGATAACGTGGCAACTTTAGCAGTCGACAATGCTGAAACTCAAGCCATAGACAACATGGCAACTTTGGCCGTCGACAACATGGCAACTTTAGCAGTAGACAATTCTGAAACTCAAGCTGTCGACAATATGGAAACGCAGGCTGTTGACAGCATGCCAACCCTGGCTGTCGATAATATGGCAACACAGGCTGTCGATAACATGGCAACTCTAGCTGTTGACAACATGGCAACGTTAGCTGTAGATTACGACGGTGACAGCGATTCATCTGATACTGGTAAGGATCCATGTATAATAAATAAATAGTATTAATGATAATAATAATAATGCATATTATTTACCCACAGTACCCTCTTCATTTTTACAAACTGTTCTCCCAGTGGGCGAAGGAATAAATTGAAGTTTATCGGATTCAGGAATGCAAGCATACAATGTCACTCCCTTGGGAGTATTCCAGCAAGGTGCTTCAATACACTCAATGCTGGATTGACCACAGTGGTTATAAAATCATTTCAAATGATCTATAAAGTGAAACAAGGAATATGAAAAAGGTATGATCATTCCAAAATTAAATTACCATTTTACCAGGATAAGATTAATGAAAAAAGTTGTCACATACATGTACATTGTATTTAACCTTCTTTTAATTAATATCCACTTAATATTATATCCACCAAACTACATGTACACCTCTTTCTGTAAAAGTGTAAATTAATCCCTTTCTTTTTCATATATCCTTTGTCCATTTGTAGATATAGACATGGTTGGACAGAGTTTACTAGAAGCCCCCACCCAAGCTGTGGGTCTTGATGATTCTAGGCGGCGGAGTACATCAAACCAAAGTAAGTGATTGTCACGGACAATTCTCCCCTCCCACAGAAAACAAACACATTTAGACAAATTAAATGACTTCCATTTGTGCTCTTATGATAGCTTTTTACACACAAAAGAAAGCAGTCCCCCTTTCTATTCAGTGAATTAGATGTGCCCTTCTTTTCTAAATTTCTTTGTAGATTATTAGGTAAGGAAAGATCTTTCGTCTTCTAGAGCTATTGTGAAGACGTCAATGTGATTTGTTTATTTTTTCCAAATTTCTTGTCTGTTAAGCTTTAATTTTCTGAATACATGCCAATATTCAGAGCAATTACCAGATCAATGCTGGAGATCAGAGTAAAGTGGCAATCAAAATATGCCATTGAGTGCAGTTTGTAAAACCATTTAGATTCATTAGTTCCTGGAGATGGTTGTTTGTATCGCATTTGCAGGAACAGCAGGCCTTAAATTAACATTGGGTAACATATGGCAATTTCTGTAGATCATGTTGCTATCTTTAGATTTCCTTCGTAGTAAAGTATCCTTCATAAAAATCGCATTAGCCCATTGAGATCCTATGTCAACACCTGGAGCAGCTCTACTGCTTTTAGAAAAGACTTTGATACATCCTCACGCTTATATCTATTTTTTTTGGTAACATAAAAAATGCTCTTTCTTTCAGGTCATCGGACACTAGTTCTGGATTCTTCCACAGCATCTAGTGGATCAGAGGATAGCCCAGTCAAACAGGTAAGCACAGTCAGAACTGCCTTCTAGTAGGATTTTGTCCTATTTATTAATATTTTCTGTGAAAATAAGACCTTGAGATACAGTGTTGGAAAGTACACATAAGCTAAGAATTTTATATTTTTCTGAAAATAGGATTGTAATAGTAACATAATAATCAAATATACCATGCTCTGAGAAGTTTTAGTTGAAATTATGGATTGTGAGGTGACTGGCATACATGTAGCACTATTTTCTGAGGGGCACAGCCCCAAAGAAAATAGTCACTCTGCCGGTCAGCGAAGAATCCATAATTTCATATAGTACTTCGAAAAATGTGCATGGTATATTTGATTTATAACCTACACAAGTAAACCAAAATAGTATTATATTTATATCCTACTTGTAATCTGTCGATGAAATGAATCCCTCCAAATCATCATCATCTACGAGATTAAATCTCGGTTCATCGTCGTTGATTTTTCCACTGGGTGCCACCATTGTTGTTTATATTTCGACGACCTTTGATCTCGATATCGCGGTATCGATAGCTGAAAATCCAGTTATCGTAAAAGATGACGTCAGAATATTTACATAACGAAAACTATTCCGAGGATGATGTCACGCCATATCCAATTTATTTCATGGTGAAAATATTTTCAATCACATGACTGCTCCTTGACCAATCACAATGGATACAATCTTATAAGTAGGATATAATACAAATTAATAGATATGAGGTTGGCTGCTCTGCATATTATCATCTGAAAATAAA
Source organism: Temnopleurus reevesii (assembly GCA_036244855.1). NCBI lineage: Eukaryota > Metazoa > Echinodermata > Echinoidea > Temnopleuroida > Temnopleuridae > Temnopleurus > Temnopleurus reevesii. Next base: position 18,820 of record BQKZ01002143.1, read on the forward strand.
AGAACAGTGAGAATCATGTCATCTTTTATCCTCTTTTTTCCTCTGTTCTTCTATTCCTGATTTCCTTTTTTATTTCACATGAATGAAATACTTGCAAGGAGGTTCATGTAGCAATCACTTTTTTGTCTGTTTGTAGATTGGTTTGGTCTGTTAGTTATACAAATTTTTCAGTCTGTTGGTCTGCTACATAAATGTTAAGGTTTTTATCAAACTTTCTCTCTTCTCTTTATGAAATCATAAATTTTCTTCAAACTTGGAGAAAATGAGCGTAGGGTTATACCAGATATTAGGTGATGAGGACGATCAGGTCAAATGTACAAAGGCTAGTGATGTAAGCCGCTACACATCCCTGTAGGGTGTTGTTCAAAATCAACTTCAAATCAACTGCAGCTTTGCAAGTTGTATTTTCATTCGTGCACGGTCTGCTCATTTAACAAGACGCGCATGAAAGAATGATTTTCATTGGCGCGTCCCGATCAACTGCAACTTGTGATCAATTGCAAGTTTTGAACAACAATCCCTTAGTGCCATAACATCATCAATTTTCTTCAAGCTTTTAACAAGCGGATCCTGGGGCTAAAATGTACCTTCATATTTCATGTAGTGGGAGTAGGGTTGGGGCCAACGGATAAATGTTCTTGATTCACACGAGACTTGCAATTTGCATATTACCTTACTTATCTGCTATACCTATATAATGGTATGCAATTCAAATACATTCTGTCTGAAATTTTTTTCAGGCCCGTGGCAGCAGGAACATCTATGATGAACCAACCCAGATGTGTGATGGTGTAGTCTCAGATTCAGGCTCTGATACAGATATTGATGAGAGGGGCATGGAAGCTGAGACACAGGCGGTCGTCATGACAGACGATGACAATAAAATAGGTAAGCATGGAGGTGAGGATACTGTAACACGTATCAGACTCGATTGGTTCACAGTATATTATAGGGAAAGATTTATTCATTTATTTGTATTTATATTTTTTCGGACCTGTATGTTCATTCAGGAATGAAAGATCAGTTAAAATAGTTTTCATAATGGTCCTGATACAGGGATCGGGACCACAGAATGTTTGAAAAATCTAAAATAAGCCATGGGCAAGCAATCAATTCCAAAATCCGAAGGGTGTAGAAGCATTAGGGTATACTTTAATAGAGGAACTACAAAACCTAAGTTGTGATTGGGTACACGGTTTGAAATGATTATAATGCAGTTTTCCAACAAAATTTTGTTTAAATTTGTATAATTCTATTGATTTAGATATAGGAGCAATCACGATACCAAGCTTCTGAAATCTCGGTCAAGTTTTGATTTAATTGTTTCTTTGTTTTTTTCATCTCAGAGATGTCAAATTTGTAGCATAGTACTTAGATGTTGTTTTGTATACAAATGCCGTGATGGTTAAATATGATCAGTACCTTAATATTTCTTTTCACGCAGATGACATGGCCACCCTAGCTGTAGCTCAAGAAGACAGTGATGATGATGAAGCAACAGACGATGAAGGATCTGCAGCAGCCAGCTCTCGTAGGAACAACGACGCCAGAAAGGAGGACATCGAGGACATGGCTACCATTCACATCGCAATGGACGAAGATGATGATGAAACTGATGATGAAGCTGCAAACAAAATGCTGAGCACAGACAAGACGCAAGATGTGGAAAACATGGCTACCGTTCCCATAGCAACAGATGATTTTGGGGATGATACAGACATTGAGGATGATAATGGTGGAGAGACCAATGCAGACGGAACTGCCAAGACTGATAATTTGGAGACTGCTACTGTTCCCTTAGCAACGGATGCTGCTGCTGATGATGCTGAAATTGTGGCTACTGTTCCCACAGCATCAGATACTGCTGATGATGAAGACACTGATATAGAGGAGGGAAACGATGACAAAAGTGCTATGAAGAGTGGAACAACTCATAATGGAAAATATGATGCAGTGGAGGACGGTGTTCCAAAGTTAGCTCCATCAAACGCAGACCACGTCGAAGATAGCGAGATGGGGAGTGAGATAGACCAAGTATCCCAGGAATATTTCTTGGATTATAGAACAGAATCTACTGCTGCAGTCAAGACGACGGCAGAATCGACAGAAGCAGCAGAATCTGCAGAGGGAGGACCAAGTGATGTTGAGGCAACGCAGGCTTATTGTGGAGCTTCGGATGATGATGATGCCTCGCGAGATGCAGCTGGAACTGATGATGCAATTATTGATGCTACCCAGCCGTACAGTGGACCAGAGGTGGAGGAGGAGCCTCCACAGGAGCCGGTTACAATGGCAATGTCTCTCACTCAGCCGTATGGTGATGAACCGACAGAAACCAAACTACCAGAGTCACATGACGACGAAACAGACCCTACTGTTCCGTATGGAGCCGCGGAGGATGATGTTGCCATGGAAACAGGCGAGAGCGAGGTGGAGTGTACTCAGGCCTATGGAATGCAGGGAAGTGACACGGTGAGAGACTACCAGTGTGTGTTAATCTAGATTTCAATTATATTTTTCAGTGATTAGGAAAGGTTATTCTTTTTTGGCGACTGCATATTTTAAGTTATTACCCATACCGATACTTTTTCAGATCACCAGTGATTCTTACAAAGAAAAATGTATCCACTTGTCATTCTCAGTGATGTGGTGCAAACTTATAGGGGTTTTAGTTCCACCCATGGCATTAATTTCCTTCAGCAAGAAATTTATCCACAATGTTCTACACTCAACCCAGGTGATAATGGGTACCTGGCAGGAATTTATTCCTTGGAATGCTTGAGCACCTGAGTGGTTTGCTTAGCAGTTATAGCCAGGGTAATGATCTGGTACTTATATATAGAATTGAGCCCAATAGAGTAGGACCTACTATTATTATGATTATCGTTATTATTATTGAAGAAACCTAATTGACCATATACATTTTATTTTTGTACATCGAGTAATGTGAACCAAAATCTTTGAAAGCATTGTCTCTCAAAATGGCCAATTGGATTTACTTCTTTGTACCATTGACTTCTCGATTTGTATTTCCTTTTTTCCTACAGCAGGTACCAGATAGTCAAGAAGATGGTGACGACCAAGCCAACACATCATCGAGGTTCCCAGTCTTCAAGACCCAATCTCCATCGCGATCATGCCTGAAGCAACCAACCACACCAGAACGCAAAGCCACCAAATCTAGGAGGGTGACGTTTGGACCAACGGATGAGGAAGACGAGGAGGAGAGTGATGGAGAGGAAGCAGTAGGCAGCAGAGTCTCTCGAAAAGAGCAGAAGCAGACGGGAAAGAATAGCGCAGCAACTGGGCAGGGGCCATCAGCAAGGAAGACTGCAGCGTATGAGCGCAGATCATCTAGAAAATCAGCCGAACAGTCAACCAAAGAGTCTTCAGCAACTGAGGGTAAGGCTTTGATGCTAGAATGCTGAGGCCTTTAACAATTTGTTGCATTGGTGTCGCTTGAACCACCGTAACAGTTCTGCGGACCCAATTTTTTTTCTTCTTTTATACTCTTGAAATTCAATGTTAGGTTGATCAGGATTGCAGTAAAAGAAATCTTTAATAAAATTTCCTATGAAAATTGACTAAAAAATTGGATCTACATGCACCTACCCGATTTTTGATAGTATACTATGAATGTTTTCCTGAATCATGTAAGTTATTGATAGTTGTTGTAAAAACCATTTCATATTCATTGTCGATGGCATCTAGTATTGAATGTAGTTAGCTTTTAATACTTCGTTTTTGTGTTGGAACTTACTCAAATATTTCCTTGATAAGGACGCCATATCATACCAGCAATTTTGCTACCACTCTGAGTCCTGTATCCAAAGTTTTGTCTTATGATATACATTTGAAATTATTAAAATTTTGGTGATAAAGTTCTCCCATTTATTTGTTCATTGACAGCTCAACCCGGGAGAAGAGGGACAAGGGGCTCACAGAAATCTGAAGATGGCAAGATGGACATAGCCTCAACAGAAGAAGCTGTTGGCACGGAACAAGCATCAACGTCGTCCAGAGCTAGGAGAGGTGGTTCAAGAGCTGGGAGAGATGAAGTGGCGGCTACCTCTGGACAGAAGAGGAAAGTTGCAGCTATCGAATCAACATCTTCATCGGCCTCTACATCAACAAATGAAAGTTATTTGAGGGGTAAAAGACAGCGAAAAGGTCAAGTGGCGGACGAAACTGACGGCGATGATGTCGGCGATCTGCTCACAACGACTGACGCCAAGCCAACTAGGAAGAAGGAGTTTGACGAAGAGAACCCGAGGCCGTCTCGGCGGAGTTCAAAGGTCAAAGATGAAAGGAAGATGTCAGACAGCAGCATCTCATCTGTTGGTTCTGAGGGGAGCATAGCTGGGAAAGCTGTGCAGACTATCGTACAAATAGGAAAGAAAATCACACGGATTAGTCAAAGGGGTAAGAAGAAAGTTAGCAAGGATAATGATGTAGCGACTACAGATGAACAGGCTTCTGAAGTGGTCGTGAAGGCATCAAGGACAATCGAAGCGGATGATGGTGATAGTGATGATACAGCCTCAATATCTTCCACTGCTTCTAGCGTGAAAGATTTGAGTGAGGTGGAGCCCAGTGTGAGACCCACCAGAGGAACAAGAAGTCGCAGCCAGAAGCTTCCCGATCAACCAGATGGCACACCAGCATCAGGGTCCAGGAGGTCACGCAGAGGAACTGCTGGAAAGGACAGTATTTCTGATTCACAAGATGGGGAGAAGGCAAGTGCAGGCAGGAACAGGAGAGGAGCTCCTGTGGAAACAAAAGAAACACAACTGGATGGGTCGTCGATCCAGAGGGGTAGGGGGAGACAAAGAAGAGGAGGGAAAGATGATTCGGTAACACAAGGCAGTGGCGCAACAGAGGATGAAAAGAAGTCTGGCAAGCAAACTAACTCTCAGACGGATTTGGAGGTCAAAAGTACCAGGACAAAAAGAGGCAAAGTTGAAACAAAGGAAGCAGTAACAACAAACACTAGCCAGGATGAACCTGAGCCAAAGGCTCTAACAGAACCTACCAGAGGCAGAGCAAAAGATCAAGTCGCGATCAACGATACTCAAGATCTCCAGGATGGTTCTTCGGTTACAGAAAGCAAGGAATCCCAGAGTACAGCGTCTAGGAGAAGCAGAAGAACCACAAGTGAAACCAAGGATGAAACACCCAAAGAACCAGAGGTGACTAACGTTAGACAAAGTGGCAGAAGAAGGACAATGCCTGCCAAGTTGCTTGATGCTGAGAGTAATACAAAAACCACGGACAAGAAGAAACCCTCGATAAAGGAGGCTGAAGACAATTCAGGCACTGATGCCGCTGTATTTGCTGTTCCAAAGGCTGTGGGGAGATCAAGGCAGAGGCAGCAAAGGGAGTCATCGCAGAATGAAAATGAAGCAACTGCTTTGAAGACCACAACACGAGGGAAGAGATCAACTGTAACAAAACCTGCAGAATCAACAGAAGATAATGCAGTGGAACCAGGACAAGAGGAGTCAATAGAGAGCTTGAGGAGAGGTAAACAAACAGCTTCTACAAAGGATGATACCTCATCCAAAATGGAAGTAGATGAAAGTATCCCAACTCCTGCACAAAGAGGGAGGAGGAGTACTCAGAAGACTTCTGAGACTGATGAAAAAGAAAAAGATATCTCATCTAAATCAGAAGTAAAAGAAACTACAGCAACTCCTGCTCAGAGAGGACGAAGGAGTACTCGGAAGACCTCAGAAACTGATGAGAAAGAAAAAGATAACTCATCACAATCAGAAGTAAATGAAAGTGTTGCCACCCCTGCACAAAGAGGGAGAAGAAATACTCGAAAGACCTCGGAAACTGATGAGAAAGAGCAAGACACCTCATCCAAGATGGAAACAGATGAAAATACAACTACTCCTGCCCAAAGAGGGAGAAGGGCTACTCAAAAAACTTCAGAATCTGACGAAAAAGGACCAGCAGAGGTTGTTAAAGAAGATGTCAGAAGCTCTGCAAGACGAGGAGGACGGGTTGCTTCTAAACAAAACTTGTCAAGTCAAGAAGAATCAGGAACAGCTGAGAGCACCTATAGCCAGAGAGGAAGACGGACTGCTTCACCGGCAACTTTGGCATCTGAAGAAAAGGTAAGTGACTTTGTCATCTCTGGGACCTTTTTGACATACTTTTCTGAAGTAATTGTGAATCGGTTTGCCAAATCTTACCACAAGTCTGAAAATACTATTATAGTCAATCTTTTCATAGCTGTCAAAACCTTGTTATAATCAGGGCCAGAATACAATGAAAGACAAAGAGAAGAACCCAGGAAAATTATTATGTTATAATGAGAGCATGCCATATCAGTGCTCTTCATAACAAGGTTGCACTATTATGACTGAAAGCCAAGTGGACAAAGGCCTGGGACAAAGTGAACAACCACCATTCAAGTATTGATAATAGTTAGATGGACACAAAAGAAATTTCCATCCTTCTTATTCTGCAGAAAAATGTTGAATAAGTGTCGCATCTGGGACTTTTTTGTGATGAAGCTATTGTGAATGCAGTTGCTAATTTTGTCCAATTCTTTTGTCCCTTCTGCTCTTTATTGAATACAGTCTAACCACATTACAACAAGCTCTTGGGGACAAGAGAAATTATTTATTCATATTGAAACCTTAATATGTCAGGGCTAGAATACAATAAAATACAGATAGATGGGACCGGGAAAATTATTTCATTACAACAAGAGAATGTATAATGAGGTTGGACTGTATTGATGAACCATTTTATTTATTTTGATATTTAACCCAGAACGTGAAGTCAGGAGCAGCAGAAGAACCAGCTAGTGAAAGGAGGAGAACAGGAAGAAGGGCAACTTCTGCAGAAAAAACTGCAGAGGAAACACCATCAGATTCACAAACTGCACCTGCACCAAGAGGTAGGAGGGCTGCCGCTGAGAAGCGGAAAATCACAGAAGACGTATCATCTACAAGGGCTCCTTCACCTAGAGGCAAAAGGGCTGCCTCTGAAAAACAGGAATCTGCAGAAGAAACTTCACCAGATGCAAGTGCTGCAGCGGCTTCAGCAGTGAGAGGTAGAAGAGGAGCCTCTGATAAGCACAAACCTGCAGAAGGAGCATCATCGGAAGCAATGCCATCACCAAGAGGGAAAAGGGCGGCTGCAGAGAAGCAGAAGACTGCCGAAGAAACTCCACTGGTCACAAGTGCTGCAACAGCTTCAGTAGAGAGAGGTAGAAGAGGCGCTGCTGAGAAGCACAAACCTGCAGAAGGACCGTTGTCTGAAGCAACGCCATCACCGAGAGGAAAAAGGGGTGCTACTGAGAAGCAGAAAACTGCGGAGGTTACACAATCAAATGTGAAGACTGTGGCTGCTCCAGCACCCAGAAGTAGAAGGGCTATCTTGCCTGCTGCCAAGGTCTCTGGAGACTCGAAGAATGTCAGCAGTAAAGAGCAGAGTGAGGAGGATAAGAAGAGTCCAGATATGGTAAATTAAAATCCTTTTTTTCCTTGTAGATGTCAACTGTAATTCAGAATGTATGACCCTGAAATAAACTGGAGGATGTTTACTTTCCATCTCAAGATACATCAGAATAAATAGGTAATATGGAAAGCTCACAATTATGATGATCATGACTTAAATTGATTTTATTAAAATTTGAATGCATTTAGCAAGAAAAATACTAAAAGGGGAGGTGTGAATTGGATTCTAACCCCAGTTTTAAATATAAATTTGTGTTGGATTATTCCAGTCACTACATTTAATGACCTGCATCCATCTTGTGACCAGCAAATGTTAGGAATAATTATCATTGAGCAAATTATTTAAATTCAAGACATCTTGCGAGCAAACCTTTCGACAATACATTAAATGAAGTCCAAAAAGAGCTTGAGCTTTCGATCCTAGCAGAATCTTAATCATAAGCAAAATTACAAGGAAATGAAGTGAACACACAAGTATATAAAAAAAGCTTAACAAGAATGTGGAGAGAAAGAAAGAACAGGATGTGAGGGGCAGCCAATCACAGAGCAAGGAGGGATGAATGAAGGAGGTCCAATGATTGAACACAAGACAGGGCTGCCAAGTCTCCTGGATTCCGCAGGAGACTCCTGGAAATGGGCCACAATAAATGCATGTTTTTGAGCAATCTCCTGGATTATGGAAACATTGATGCCATTAGGTTGTGTGCATTTTATAGACATCTACTGGATTTCTTCCACAATCTCCCTGATTGTTGCTGTTAAATGTTGGTAGCTCTGACAAGAAAGATGACCAGCTGGAGGAGAGCGTGGGACAAAACAATGAAGGGATTAGAGAAGTGTGAAAGTTGAGAGGGGTGAAGAGAAGGCGACAATATACTAAAACAAATACTTCACATTTTGTCTCACCAGCCTAAAACCAGAGGAAAGAGGGCTGCCACCGCCGCCCCTCCCCCAGCATCCCCTGCGAAGAAACCAAGACAATCAACTCTCACCCCACCCACCAGCCAACCCTCCCCTTCCGCCAGCCCGGCACGTAGGTCTCGCCAGCAGGCTGATCAGATGGCTCCGGCTTCCAGTCCGTCTCTGCGGAGGAGGGTCAGCGATGCCAGACCAAAGGTCATGTTTACGGGGGTCATGGATGCTTCATGGCAAAAGGTAAATTTTCTGCAGACATATTTTACTTTGAACTTTAACCTATGCGCATGTTCTTGTCAACGAATAGTGTATAAGCTGAGGTTAATACAGGGGTTTTGTTTTCGTAAATTTCTGCGACCATAATTTAGCTAAAATTTTCACTCATTAAAGTGCCCATTGACTATTGCAAAATGTGAAAATAGCAAGTCTACAGGTATGAAAGTCATCGAGTTTGCTAAAATATTAGTAGTTGCTCAGTTGACGTTGATTGCTCTGGTCTTAATTCATCGCAAAACATAGAATTAGGTCTAGTTGTGATATGGTTTGTGTTTCGGAATGATGTAAAGGATTTTTATTATGCAATAAATGGTAATAGATTCCTTGAATCTATGTTGGAAGACAAAGACAAAAGCCACCAGAATGTCCACCCAAAAGATGGAAAGGCCAGGTTATCCGGGACTCGGGGTAACTTCCTCGAGATGCAGTGAGGGTCCCAAAGTTCATAACGATAAAGTGTTTTATGGATTCGCTTATAACACTTTACACATAGAAATATAACTAACTTCTGTAATTTCCTTTTTCATCTTATCATCTGTGACAACAGACAGTGACAACCTTAGGAGGTGAGCTTGTCGACTCCGTTCATGTCTGTACACACCTTGTAACCGATAAGGTGAGACGGACAGTCAAGTTCCTGTGTTGCATGGCTCGCGGAGTTGTCATCATCACGCCGGCGTGGCTGGATGAGTCAAAGGCTAAAAAGATGTTTGTAGGTAAGCATTACTCTTCTTTCTTCTGGTTCAAGTATTATTCTTCTTCTTCATTTGCCATCTCTTTTCACCTTTCTTCTTATATATTTCCTTTTCCGTTTCCACATCATCGTTTGCATCGGACATCATCAAATCCTCTTCCTCCTCTTCCTCTTCCTTCTCTTCCTCTTCCTTCTCCTCTACAGTACTTCACATGTTTCCTCATCTTTTATTTTATTGCTTCATCCTTCTCCCCTTCTTGCTCATGTTACTCCCGCTCCACCCAATCATTATCATCATCATTATAATCCCCCTTATCATCATTATCTTCATCACCATCATCTGCACCATCATGATCATCATTGTCATCATCATCGTCATCTTCATCATCAACACCATCATCATCATCATCATCATCATCATAATCATCATAATCATCATCATCATCATCATCATCATCGACATCATCATCATCACCATCATCATCATCCTTATCATCACCCTCACCATCATCATCATCATCATATTCAGCATCGTAATCATTATGTTTATTTTTTGCCAAAAAGATTCTGCTCCTTACCAACTAAAAGACAAGGCATCTGAGAAACAGCATGGGTTCAGTCTACCAGCGTCCCTTCAGAAAGCGGGCCAAGGTCGACTCTTGAAAGGCTACAAGATCCACGTGACCCCTGACGTCAAACCAGAACCTCAGCAGATGAAAGATATCATAAAATGTGCAGGAGGAGAGGTAAGTTATGTTTTATGTAATTTATGATACTATTGAGTACAACCAGGTTTATTACTTTGCTTAATCATTTGAATTTTTGCAACTGAACACAATTATTGTAGGCTGGTAGTTGGGTGTCTGGACACTTAACAAAAACAAAGTCAATGTTTAACCTTTCATGTTGCAAATATCTTCCATTAGATGAGGGTAGATACCTTGAATATGTTTATCTTGAAAGATTTAGAATTGCTATGGAAATTCCATGATTTTCTGAAAATTTCTGAAAATGGCTATTTACAACTCATATGTAAAAGTCTATTTTCAGCAAATTTCATAATAGCACATTGGCACCTGTGATCATAACTTTTACCAACAATTCTTTTGCGATACATTCATTGGTATCTTGATGAAATAAGAAATCAAATAATCTTTGTTGATACTCCACACTTTCAGACACCCCAAAACTCGGCCTCTACGAAATGAAACTATGAAATGCCTCTAACACTGCAGGAGATGACAAAGCGTTTTGTTTTCAGGTTGTCCACAAGCTAAGAAAGAAAATGTTCATATTCTTGGGACCTGGGGCCAATTGCACGAAATAGTCTTAGCTATCCTCTTCATGCTCAGACGTCTGAAATTCTTGTGCCAACCTCTTAACATAGTCGTATCGATGTTAATGTCTATGTTACGAGGGTGGCACAAGAAGTCACGACGTCTTAGCAAGAAGAGGATAGCTAAGATCATTTCGAGCAATCGGCCCCAGAAACCTAGTAGGCACAATTTTAAAGTTTGCTTTGTTCATTTCTTCCCACAGTTTGTTTCAAAGCTTCCAACCAAATCACTTCCACAGCTGGTAGCTGTTTCGTGCGATGGCGACAAATCATTATGGGCGGGGCTTGCCAAGGCTGGCATCCCTGTTGTGTCATCAGAATTCATCTTAACGGGAATCCTACGACAAGAGATCATGCTAAAAGAATACAAACTGAGATGAAGAGGCTACAGATTCCAACTCGTTGTCCCCCCATTGTATGATCTGATTATAACTGGATGCAAAAAGAGATCCTACTCGAGCAGTTCAAGCTGACATTAAGGACAAATGTTACTTGCTGCGACATTGGATGTTTTTTGCAAAGGCTATCATTCCAGTTGTATCATCCAAGTTTATGCTGTGAGGACTTCTGCGACAAGAGATCTTGCTCAAAGAGTATGAACTGCAAGGAACAGGTGCAGATATCTAGCCAATTTCAATGGATCAGCATTGTTACAACAAGAGATTTGTGCAGAGTATATTAAAGCTGAGATGAAGAGACACAGATTGTTCCTGGAGTATTGGATTGTTTTTCCGGTTTTATCTTCAGATTTCAACGGATGTGCATTCCACGACAAGAGATCTTGTGCAAAGAGTTCAAGCTGCGATGAACAGCCACAGATTCTTACATTGACATTGAATATTTACTCGGTTGTATCAGCTTATTTCAATAGGATCTGAATTTTACGAGAGATCTTATGCCCATCTGGAAAGATCCACAATTCTCTGCTGGAACCTAGGATTTGCTTTTGGTCACAACATCGGAATTTATTCCTATAAGAGATCTCACTTAAAAAGTACATGCTGAAATGACGTACAAAGTTTTCCTGCTACTTTGTTGAATTATTTCCTTGAATGCTGTTTTTCAGTCAATCATGATACAGTCTAACCTTGTTATAACGATGTTGTTGGGACCAGAGAAATTATATACCTCTTTATATTGAAACCTTGGTATATCAGGGCCAAAATGTAATAAAATACAAAGAGATGGGACCAGGGAAATAACGTTGTTATATCAAGAGCTTATTATATCAGTGCTCTTTATAACGAGGTTTAACTATATCATCATTTTGCAAGCACATGGAAGAACACACAACCAGTGTCTGTCATGGCACACAACTTCTATGACAATGATACATGTAACTTCCATGACAACAATAACTAGAGTGCTGATCAGCGATGGACTTTCTGTTGAATTGTTGCTTTACTCATTCATAAGAGCAGTAAGAAGCACCAGAAGCGATCCAACCCAATTGCAGATTTGCATTGAAGATGGGTTGTTTATGAGGGAACTCATAAATACATTTTTATGCCTCTGCCACGTTAAGGTGGTGCCAGATGCATTGTTATTCTTGAATATTCTTATGAGGAGGCCATGTATTTCTGATCAAGTTATTTTGATGAATTAGACACAAGTATGATTTTCAATTATCGATATATTCATAAAATATTCCTTTCATGTAGGTCATTCAGATTTTGTCTGTAAAATGTCAATGCTTATTTGATGTGTAAATATTTTACAAGTAATTTTTAATTTGTTAGTGCCAGTGGCCTGGATAATGCTGATATATAAAAAGCCAGCATGTTTTAAAATTTCTGTGCTTCCTATTTTTCAATGATGAAAAGCGTTTGTCACAAGTTTTAGAAATGTTGTTTTTTACATTGCACATGCCTTGGCCCTTTTTATCTGTTTTGAAAGATATGACAAAGGAGATATGGATGACCGCTTTACATGTAAGCACATTTGCCAAATTGATTTTAATGCTTATTGTAATTCAATAATCCATCTCAATTTATGATGGTTTTCTCTATCCGCTTTTGTCCGCTTTTGGCATCTAATCTGATGCTCTCATAACATTTTTAATTGGCAATTTAAATGGAAAAGAACGTTATTTAATCAAAATTATTTCTTCTCAGAACATGTACTTTCATATTAATATTTTACACGACTGTGTATTATAATTGACTGTCTAATATTAAGGTACAGTAACCTTCACACAGTACATGAATCGGTAAACAAATACATGATTTCCAAAACAATTGTTTTGTCAGGGATTTTGTGTCCTTGTCCATGTATTCCTGTATACTTGTATGTATGGCGAGTCTTAAAACCATTGACAATATGAATAAGATACCAAAGACCGCTTAGCTTTCTGAAGTTGGTTAATTCGTTGTATGCCTCCCAACTGCATTTTGCCTTTATAAGTGCCATGTCTTTAGACGGTATTTGATTCCTGTTCATAAATGTTGCAATGTTTTAATAAGTATAATTCCATTTTGTTTACTCATATATTTTTTTTGTTATTGCTAATACATGTAATGTATGTATTCAATGTAAATATTAATTGCAACCAAGCAATTAATGCATATCAATTTCATCTTCTATAAATGTATACGTACAACACATATTGTTAACAGTTTTACTTGTTTTTTGTGCCAAATGCCAATGTACATGCCATGAACACGATTCCAAAAAAGTTGAGAATAGACTTTGTTTTATTACTAAAACCAACAGCAGACATTGCACTGATCGTGCGGAACAAGTATTTGCACAAAGGACCAAGCTAGGATGGGCAGAGTCAGACATTTTAGATGCTACTGGTGAACGTTAAGAGAAGAGTATACTCAAAGATGACATTTGTTCAACAGGAGCAGAAAAATCAGATGAACAGAACAAATAAATGAAAAAAAAAGAAGAGAGAAAAGTGGGACAACTAATGAGAAAGTTTAATTTTAACATGTGTGGAAATTTTCATCGCTTTGCCCACTTTTTCAATTCATTAAAATTCATAACCTTTTTTCATTTCTTGTCTGACTTTCTTCAAACCTCTTTTTTGGTCTGTTCCTGCTAAGAAATTATCATTTTGGGCTGGACTCTTCTTTAAACATGGTATATCAAAGAGAGAGAATTGAATGCACACAACAGATGAAATAATGATGCATTTTTACAACGCCAATCTTGTTTTTTGTTGAGTACTTTATTTGCATGTTATACATCAGAATATCAGACATTTTATTCATATATCGTACATCATTAGTTGTTATTACATATAAATCATATTCATAAAAGCAGATCATACAATATTAACCATTGAGCAATAGCAGTGCAAAGAGAGAATCTTAGATTTGACAATAAAATAAAAAGTGAAAATTATAATCACTGTGAGCAGAAGGGACAAACGATTTTGGAAAAAGTACACAACTTCATTTCCATTGCTCTGACATAAATCCTATGGAGAAATGTCAGTCGGGCTTCATACAATAAATGGGAGAGTTACTTTCTTTTGTGTCCATGAAGCTATCGTGAAGTCTTGAAATGAGTTGTTTACTTGTCCGGAATCCTTTGTTCCTTCTGCTCACATTGAATAGAGCATGTAAGAGCTGGGACTTCAAACAGCATCACTATGTGCTGAACATTCGACTTCTTTCATGTATGGCCACCATATGTGGATCCAGTATCACCTACATTGGCAGTACAAAAGAATCAAGGGCCATGAAAATAATGCTACACGGTACAACAAGTTATCTTTCTTGGAAATGTGAGTGGTCCTGAAAAGGACCTACCCACTCTCGACGTTTCGATGAGCATGTTTTTCCAACTCGTTTCTCTTGAAAACGATGAGAACATGCTCATCGAAACGTCGAGAGTGGGTAGGTCCTTTTCAGGACCACTCGCATTTTCAAGAAAGATAACTTGTTGTACCGTGCAGCATTATTCTCATCATTCTTCTGCGAGTGAAACCTTCCAACAATATTTAATCAAGGGCCACCTGTTGTGCTCACACAATGCAGGCCCCCTAAATATTTTGTATTTGTGTAGGCTAGATCTTTGTACGGCCACTTCACACATACACAGTATCTGGAACACATTGGCCAGGATTGGAATTCAGTGTGTGATGAGTTAAACTGTAGAGACAATTGGTTAAAAAGGCACACAGTAGAAAGAGAAAGAGCAGCAGTAGCAATGGCATTAGGGCCGCCAGATAATGCACAGTATTGTACTTAGTACATTGGGTGACTTCAAGTACGGTGTTCGGTGTTGGTGTTGGTGTTGAGAGAGCAAAACTGTCCTCAAACCGAGCTCTAACACTGTTGGTCAGTTTACAGAAGTGATACAGAAACAACCGGAAATACGTCAGAATCTTGCGAGGTCTACCCCAAACACCAACAGACTTCAAGTTTGGTGTTGAGGCTGGTGTTGGTTTTGCTGCAACACAAACACCAACGCTCAACACCGTACTTGAAGTCACCCATTCAAGGAGTGAGAGAAATTGTTTTTATTTGGAGGAGAGAGGGGTAAGGGAGAGGAAGAATCGGGGGAGCAGCAGGAAGAGAGGCATATACATGTAACAAGAAGGAGAAGGTTGGAGGGAAAGCATACAAGAAGAGATGGAGAGATTTAGGAAAGTAAGAGAAAAAGATGGGGAAGGTATAGTAAGTCATAAAGAGCAGGAAAAGGAGAAATTTGGGGATGTCGCTGGAAAGTTGCAGTCAAATTGTAAATTACCTGTAGCTCCAAGCTGATACATATACAGTCTAACCTCGTTATAACGAGGTCGTTGGGACCAGAGGAATTACCTCTTTAAATTGAAACCTTGTTATATCAGGGTCAAAATACAATAAAATACAAAGACATGAGCCCAGGAAAATTACCTTGTTATAACGAGAGCTCGTTATATCAGTGCTCTTTATCACGAGGTTTGACTGTATTTTCATTTGCACACAGTCTGCTCTTCTGACAAAACGTGCATAAAACAATGGAGGCGCCGTGGTGTAGTGGTCATGACTCTCGCCTTTCAACCAGAGGGTCGTAGCTTCGAATCCCTCCCATGGCATTAATTTCCTTCAGCAAGAAATTCATCCACACTGTGCTGCACTCAACCCAGGTGAGGTGAACGGGTACGGTACCTGGCAGGAATATTTATTCCTTGAAATGCCAAGTGCGTCGGGCTAAAGCCAGGGTAATAATATTGCAAAGCACCTTGAGCACTCAGCAGAGTGGATACGTGCGCTATATAAATTGCATCTATTATTATTGATTATTATTATTACTATTATTATTATTGGTGATAAAGAGGGGCGAGCGCAGGAAAGGAAAAGAGCTAAGGTAAGGGCAGGTAAGCAAGCAGTAAAGAAAGGAAAAAAATCATTAAACGGTAATGAAGGAATGGAAGTGACCACATTGTGGTTGCCTAGACATCATTGTGAACAGAAAAGATACAGAAATTGGACAATGTCAACAACTTCATTCAATATTTCACAATAGCTTCATGAACATGCAGGAAATAACCTTCCCTTTTAATTCATTGTACAGATGCAACACCTGTTCAACATTTCATAAAGAGGGGAAGGAAATTTCATTCATGTGCACCAAGCTCTAATTGTGAATGTTTGAATAAAAATTGTTTACTTCATCCGAATGCTTTGTCCATTCTGCTCACAGTGTAAAATGATCAGATTTTTTCTACTCCAAAATATGTTTGATCTTAATACATACATTATGTAACTAACAAGTACACACTGCTAATCTAATCTGAGAGCTGTCTTAAAGAAATTTGTGCATTGTTCAATTATCTACATGAGCAGATAGAGCATTGCTGCTTATCTGATCCGAGAGCTGTCTTTAGACATTTTTGCATTGTTCAATTATCTACAGGAGCAGATAGAACATCGCTGCTCGCAATTCTAAAACAAAAATAGAAATATAACTTGTGATTTTATTGCAATATTGATCCTCTGCTAACATTCACTTCAGAAAATTTGAAAGCCAAACAGAATGCTCAGAGTATTCGTTAGACTGTTCCTGGGTTATGTTTCATAACGCTCTTCGTAGAGGTATGCACAACACTGTGCACAATTGGGTTGTTTTTCATAAAGCTGTTTGTAAACAAACATACACATCACTCTTCCCATGACTGAGTGAAATATAAGGAGTGAAATTTAGCTGGTGTAATGTTCACCTTATACATGTCAAATTTGGGTGATCTTGCATTTTTTTTTATGATTTCCAACAAATTCATAAAATCTTTGAACAATAATGTGCCAGAGGCTGTACATGTACATTGTATGATCACATGTACCAGTATCTGAAACAATGTCATTTTGGTTAATATTGTTGTCACATGTGCAATAGCTATTCTTCATTGTCTAAAAACACACTAAGACAATTCCATGAAAAGTCTTGTCTGTTATGGTAAGAGCCATGCATCTTTTGGGAAATATTTGAAATTCCTTAGAAGTTATTAAATATAATGTATGTACAGTAATAGATACACAGTACTATATTTATCACATACATATAAGGAATTTGGTTGCTGTTAGCATAACAGACAACACTTTTTATGGAATCACTCATCTTATTGGATATCCTTTTTAAATAATCATTGCAATCAGAAGTATAAGTATAGACATCGAGAGAAAAATGCGTCATCCTTTGTTGCGAGATAAATCTTTGGAGTACAAAGTTCAAAGCATTTAAACATTCAAAGCATGTTCATTTCATATATACACCTACATTGTACCTTCGTAAATATCAACACAAAAGAATGTACGAAGACAAATAGTCAAATTCGCACCATGCATTCAACTTTTACATTTCAATATATCACAATGAAATAATGCATTTTACAAGTCTACCAAGCACACAAAAATGACATTTTCTCTAAAAAGTTGTCTAATAGTTCAAAATAGCTACTTACTTGCATCTATTCAAATGTAAATGCCTAAAAGCCCGTTTTCTGGTAGAAATTTAAACCTGATGCTTGATGATGAACTTGGTGGAAGATTTATAAAACATATTTCATACCGTAAGCTATTGGATATTTGTCAAATCAATTGGATATTCATGTAAGCTTACATGATACATGATAAAGGATCCGATGAAATGATATGGCTTGCCATATTATAAAAGGCAACAGTCTACTGTACTTAGATGCATTAATTGGCAAACTATGAGAATATTGTAAATACAGAAACTTTTTGGGGGAATTGTATTTTGTTATTTTTATCCAATGTTTGATTTAAAAAAAAGAAGCTGCACTCTACCCAGGTGTGATTGTGGACCGGTAGGAGACAGCAACACATTATCTGTTGTTGTTGAGATTGTCTGGGCGTTTTTCAATCCAACATGATTATCTGATTATGTGTGCGCCAATATAACTGCCCTGATGCTAGGCTTGCGTTGCCATCCAATGACTGCGTAATAATATCAGAAGCGCTTTGAGCAGTCGTAGACATAAGGCGCTACATCAGGGCACTACAAATCCACTTGCCCACATGCCCGGGGCAACAAAATTTAGCTGTCGGGCAAGTCAATACAATTGTCACTTGCCCAATAGGGCTAGTCACTGATCTAAACTAGTTTTCAGCTCTATATGCAATTGGGCATCGGCCATCAATTTGGGGAAAGAGAAACTTTTGTAAGGTCAAGTGATATAAAGGATTGGCTGCCCGACAGGGCAACTGGTGACAAAAATTCTTGTAGCAAACCTGTAAATCCAAGATATCATAATCATTATCAACTTTAGCATAAGGTTTAAATATCTGGTACAAAACGGGCCACAGGGTTTTCAACCCATTGATTCTGCTACTCGCTAACACAATACCATGGACACGACAGAACAAAAGCACTGTTTATCTTTCCAGTGTGAAATGGGCTAGTGATGTGCCAGGAAGACATGGATGCAAATCAGTTTTAACACATGGGGGTCAACAAACTTTTTAAAGCACTGTTCACATCTCAAAAATAAACCAGTCATTTGAACAGTGTAATGTACGCATGTTCAAAATTCTGACTGGCTATAGACGTGAATACATCTAACAGCTTGTACAAGTGACTTTTCTACATGTAAAGGCTGATATTTGCGCAGCATTTCAGTTACCTATATTTCTGGCCAGAAGTTTGTGCAACCAAGAGGTTTCAAGTTTTTCAAAAAATATTTCCTACAGATACATGCATTTGTCTTTTGACGTGGGTAAAAAGTTTGAAGAGAGAATGTACAATTATGAAAAATTAGGAAAAATTTTATTCTGAAATATTACCTACAATTTCTAATGGTATAATCACGATACTCATTTTATGTACTGTAAACCAACTGATCATAATCATTTTGATCGCTTTATATTTTAATTCCATGCTAATTGATGACGGTTATAGAGCTTTGCATTGTGCCAATACTGTTGCATTTGAATGCAAATCTTTTCTCAATCCACAGCGGAACTAAAAGAAATCTACAAATTTGCCAAAATTTTCATTTTCGATTGTTTGGGTAGTTTATCTCTGAATATTCAAATGAGGTCTACCCTATCTTTGCAAGCATCAGCCTTGATCATGGAGGCGCCGTGGTGTACTGGTTCTGACTCTCGCCTTTCAACCAGAGGGTCGTAGGTTCGAATCCCACCTATGGCGTCAATTTCCTTCAGCAAGAAATTCATCCACATCGTGCTGCACTCAACCCATGTGAGGTGAATGGGTACCTGGTAGGAATTTTGTCCTTTAAATGCCAAGTAGGCTAATGAAGTGGCTACCGGGCTAAAGCCAGTATAATAATGCTGCAATTGTAGAGCGCTTAGAGAATTCTAATGAAGAGTTGATAAGCGCTATATAAAAGCTGTGTATTATTATTATTATTATTATCAGCCTTATCTACAACAGTCAGAGTGAGCAAAACATGTCGATTTATACAACAAAAATAAAAAACATTTATGAGATGGAATCAAATAAAAAGGCACAAAAACTCCTCAAATTGTCAACAAAAACTTCTCTCAGACAGTGTTACAAACTATGTTAATTGAAAAATGACATTATATCATACAAACCAACGTGCTCAAAACACTCATGAAATGGCAAAAGAGACTGATTTCTAAGAGCAATCTTTGATATCAAAGCTATCATTATTAATCATTGTTGCACTGATAAAGCATATTGCAGAGATTCCAAATTGACAGAATAATGACAGTGTAAGCCCACATTCCAACCATTTTTAATGAAAATGATCGGGTATTCTGCAAAAAAAATAAAAACCTGAATAGTTAATGTTTGATTTGAAATAGCTGAACCAAAATGCCTTAGGTTAGGAAAGAAATATATTCATAATTTTCTGCCTGTCTATTTAAAAACTTCCTTTACGTTAATTGAACACTTTTTGTGTAGCCAAATCTACACTGTATTCATAGGCAAACTGTATTCAAACTAAGGCGAACCATACATGTACATTCAGCATTTAACACAAATCTTAATAGACTGGATGTGAATTGCATTTGGTGTTGCTATATTGAACAAACATTAGAGCTTGTCCAACCTTTAAAAAATGCATAAAATGCACAGTCTCCGCACGGAAATATAATTATTTCTGAGAGAGGTAAAAAGGAAAATTGTATTGACAAAGAGAAATGTGCATAAAATTGGATTGCACAATTGCTTTCACTACTGGATATGACACGTATTGTAGACATTTGATTCAGCTATCTCAATCACATTTGACAATTAAAATTCTAATTTGGTATGCAATGATAATGGTCAGAATTTCAAACCACCTTTCTGTCCCTGACAAGGAAGCATTTACATACTATAGTCATCCATTTTACATGCCAAAACCCATTTGAATATTCATGTAATAATTCACACAATCGACCCAATGCACAGTTTAATAGCCTGCCACAGCTATTAGAGGGCGCTTTGACGAATATATTAATTTCATTGACAACTCGCTCTTTCCCACTCTATGGCACGCAAATGGCACCAAGCAAGCATGAATTCCAAGCTAAAAGTGCCCTCTCAAGGAAGTTATTGGGCCACTTAAAAGGTTCATTGTGTAATTTTCATTTTCAGGTGTGCACTGTGATAAATGACATATTTGTTTGTACAAACAAAAATAGAGTGTAATTTCTACTTTTGTGCAGCATGAAAAATCAATGACTTTTATTCTCAAACTAAATTATCTGGCTTGTCTGTTTTGAAGAATTTGTTTTTTTAATTCCTATTTGTATGTTAAATGAAGTAGAAATGAATATCATTTCACAATCTTGAAATTATACGACAAAAAAGATCTATCAATTTAATTCTTTGTTTTCCCCTTGCAGAAATTGAAATGTCATGAATTTTCATATTCAAGAATTTTGAAATGTTGCCAATTTAAAGACCTTTGTCCACCTTACTGATAATTGTATTTTTTTTTTAAATTCCCAGCATCAAATGACAATTGAAAAATTAGGATGTGCTTGTTTTCTTAACATAAATCTGCTTGAATCTGTTACATAATTTAAGAACCTCGGATAAAAATTTACTGAACCAAAACGCAAAGTGTGGTCTTCATCCCAAAAGATAAGCCTTGATTCACATACATAACAGACACTTATTTTGTTTGTAGAATACACCATGCACGTACATCATTTTGCATTGCTTCTATACATGGGCACTTGGTGAGAAACATTTACACTTACAACAATGGGCTTTGTATGGTTGTACATATAAATCATAGACAAACTTTGGTACCATAATAATGTAGCATAAAAAAAGTAAAATGATACAGAAAAAACATTATTTACACATTACAGGACAAAAATAATTCCTGTTAAATTATGCAACAGAATAATAGCAATGGATACACGTATATGCATGAAAATAATAGAATTGTAATATCATAACAATAAGCATTAAAATACAATATATCAGAAGTACCTCTCTGGATCAAAAAACATTTGCTGTTCATTAATACACATACATCAGGACTAAATTTTCGATAGAGTCATTTCAAAATAATAATGATGGTCTTAAATCCTTTAAAATAAAATTTACACATTATTTTGTGAACATGAAGGTCGTTGACAGATGGTTTCTGTATAAGCTTCTCAATATGGACCAAACCTTTGTCAAAAAGAGTTGATTTCATTGCAGTTTTTGAAACAGCAGATGTGATTGGCCCAGAATAGATCTTCGTTTTAAGGTGAATAAAACAAGTAATTTGACTGGCCATTTTCTCACACTTTATATCACAAAGAACCTGCAGGGTCTACTTACAAAAGCATGCTGATTTCAAGTAGACTACTACTCAAAGATTTTGGTACAGCAGTTTAGTTCCACATGAGTGACAGTACGATGCATTAACAACCCTTTATGGTGCCCCATTGTTCAATGGCTGACAAAAGCAAAAGCCTTTGAGTAGCAGTGTATACCCATTATAAATCTACGATTTTTAATTGGAATGTACGTAAGAAGTAAATACTTACAACAGTGTAGCATGTTATCGAGCGAAATCACATTAGATATAAATATTTGGCCTGCACACGAAAATGTGGCAAATGACGAAAATGTGGCGCAAAGTGTGCACGAAGGTGTACGCTGTATATATACAATCATAAATCCTTTGCATTAATTGATAAGGACGACAGAACATTTGAGCTATGATAAGTTATAAAAGATAACATTTGCATTCAACTTTAAATTTCTATCAACTGTTGATCGAAAGTGTTAAAGATTTTAACCACTATTTATTTCTGGATTTAAGCAAACTATTGGGGAGAGATGAGATAAACAGTGGTATCTATTACGATGCAGTAAAATAAATGAATCAAATAAACTAAAAGAGTAAAAGAAATACATATAATACAAACACAAAATACACTTTAATATTCAAGCATGAACTAATAAAGGCCTGAGACGAGAATGGGGTACTGTCTTCGATATGACACAGCAAAATAACAAAAAAAGAACAAAAACATATTCCTTGAAAGGTATTTCTTCAATTTCTTTCAACTTAAAAAAAAAAACTTTTTAGAAATGATCATAATTGCACTGAGTTGAGATAGAAAAAAAATAACACTTCAAAAATCCTCCAAAACAAAGCCTTTTCTGTTCCTCTGAAATGTACCAATTTGCACACAACAGATAGTTGGCAAAGCATTATACATTTTAAACATAAAACAAATGTAAAGTTTTCAGAATACATCTCAAGTTGATAAATCAAAATAAAAAAGATCATGGTTTCCCGTGCTAGAAAGTACAGTTGAGAACCAAAACATAATTTCCAATCAGAATTCTCAAATATCTCACAGATAATTCATCATTGCATTTGAATTAGGACACAAAAACACAGTGTTCATGTACACTTGTATACTTGGGAATCTATTTTGTTAAATGAGCAAAACACAAATTGCTTTAATTTTCAATTAAACTAAAAAGCGAGGTACATGTACATGTGCATGCCTTGGGAAGCAGCACATAATGCCTCTTATTATAACAGAAAGTAACCCCTCAAAAGTTTCGAAAAAATAATTATACTGCAAACTTTTACTAATATTTCCTCACGTTTTCTCTGTCATTCTCAAACATCTTTCCATGAAAGAGGCGTCTGGCCAACTGGCAGACATGTAATTAACCACTAGACCCTACGGCAGGAATTTGTTGCAATGTTTTGTTTTCATAATAAAGTACGGATCATTATTGAAATCCCCTCCCTCCCAACACACATCACAACTGTTACAACAACTTTCATCCCAGTCCCACCCCTTTCCTTTCACGTAATGCCTATACTAATCTCAGATGGATTCTCAACCACACACCCGGACAGGTGCCTGCTCTATTCTCATCACACACACGCATATGAATAAGACACACACTATAACTCTGATGCAGCATCGTTCATCATTAGTCACCTGACCTTCGCCTTGAGTCACATGACTCGGTGACCCGCCAATGACTCTGCAGCACGTACAGACAAGAACACACGCAGGCAGCTGTCATGTCTGGGGGACTGATTGATAGCTTCCTCTCACAAGGGAGCTGTTCCACAACCATATCTGGCTCTGATTTATGTTAAAAGCTACTGAAATTGATGAATTTGATTGGCTGAGACACCAAAATCAGTGTTCAGACTTATTACTGTAGCACTCCTCTGACTGTGGCACCAGCCGCCATTGTTTTCCCCTGAGGGGCAAACTTAGCCCTGGATTCAGCTGTATGCGACACAAAACACAAGGGCACTTTCAACAACCCAGGGATTTAAATATTAGGTTGCTATTAACATTAACCCACAAACTGCCTCACGTTCTTCTTCTTTGTGTTATGAAGGTTTGAGATTCAACGGATAATCTCCTTGATCTTTATTTAAATCAAGAGTAATATCACTCTACATTTTGGGGAACTCCTAATATTTTTGACAAATTTGATCTTTGAACTGGCCATGGAATTCAAATTATTGCCACAATTTGAAGAAAACCCTACTGATAATGAAACCGCTTGATCAATATCATACATTAACAATTGATTTTGCACAAGAGTAACCATGTTTTTCATACATCCCTTATCTGCCAGTTCCATGAACAAATGTGTTCCGATGCAGCATGTTAGAGCTAACGCTATTTCATAGACTTTTATTGTCCTTTTAACAGTATAGCATACTTTGATGGCAAACAATAAAATAAAGAAAAATGATAAAGCAGCACATGAATTCACTAAAGACCTCCGCGTTCATAACATGAGGATGTTATTGCTAGCATTTCAACCTAGTGAGGAATAAATGCTAAAATAAGGATTCTTGAGATGTCATCGTAAAATAGCTCAAGCATTGATTGGATGATGTAAGTTGGACGGTTTTATTTCCTATTGTAAGTCCCACCCATATACAAACTGTACCACAACCACCCAGCCCAGCCCAGCCCAGCCCAGCCCAGCCCGGCCCGGCCCCTGGTACTTTCTTAATTCAGGAATGGAGTGAAGCATAAATATGCAATAAGCGAATCAAGATCAGAGGATGATATATTTACAAATGATCTGTGGCGCTTCTCTCCTCTTAATTGCTGACTCATGCTCTCTTTCACTTTTTTCTCTCTCTCCTCTCTCTTTCTCCCACTCTCTCTTGACTCCCAACATTTTTTCGTGAAATTGTCTTACATTAAAAATGCCCAGTATCTTTCTACTTTAATCTCACCTTTTTCTTTATTTACTCTCCATCACTCTCTCTCTCTCCTCTCACTTGTTCTGTCTGTCCATCTCTCCCTCTTTCTCCCTCTCTCTTTCACTTCTTCCACACTCACACAAATACACATATAGGACCTACAGTCTTTCATTGACACTTTATACAATAATCTTAAAGCAAAAATCGTAAGATGATTCCTTCATTGCTCAATACGGCAAATAATCACAACTAGACAATCATTCAATTCATTTTCTGCCCGTCAATTTGACTCCAGACTAGCTTAGTCATTTGCTGTTGTTCACTCACAATGACTAATAAGTCAGCGCTGTTCGATGCTTGTACCAGCGTGCTTGAACATGTGCAGCATTAGGTTGCGATCACACAAGGCAACAGGAGGCAATCATCTTCAAGATGCGATTTGAGTTTGATGACGAACTTGAGCAGATTCCATTCGCATCTTTTCGATGATCTCCATATATTCTTATAATTGGTACATTTGCAATCAAATCCATGTCTACCTTCAATAGAAGGTACACAATCCATTCCTCTCCCCCGCAACTTCCACAATAAACGTCATGCTACTGCAGATAATCGCTGTGTATACGTCCACACGAAGTCAGCAATAGAAACACACTATGCTAAGACATCCGACATAAAGTGACATGTTAAATTATATAATATACGTGCATTGCGGTTGCACACGTCCACAGTAAATGCGAGATTAATAATAGCTCAAAATAATGGCACAGCGGCGTTGGACTGAAGACATTACATGTGATCACAGGTCATGTGACGATAACATCACGAGTCATGTGACAATGACATCACAGGTCATGTGACATTGACATCAATAGTCACATGACAACGAGGAAGGAATGAGGCTGTAGTGAAGCTAGATTTGGCCGCGGGGTGGTCGGTTGATTATGGTGGGTAGGGGCTCGAGATGTTTAAGTTCATCGATTTCAGGAGCGTGTGCTATGTGGCTATCGGTACGGCACCCTGTATCACCATATTGACCTTCTCCTCGATCATGCCCGCAACTCTGTCCTTATCCAGCTGAAAAGAGAAAGAAGCCATAGGAGTTTAAACGAAAGAAATGCCATATTCGCTATTCCTCAGCCCTTAGATTGCATAGCTTGCTCTAAATTCGGTTCAGTCATTCCCCTACATGTACATACAATCATACCAAAAACACACCCCCCCCCCCCCAAAAAAAAAAAAAAAAAAAAAAAAATATGAAGAAACTTACATCACTGATGAAGCCATATTGGACAAGTTCATCGGCAAGTACTCTGGGGCTTTCCTCTGCAAAAAAAAAATATGAACAGAGAACTTGTCATTCTAATACAAAATCAATAACTCAGACACTAGGAAATATGAAACATTAATCATCAGATTTCTGCTTTGAGATATTCATCACATATTTCCTTTACGTGAGAATTTCAAGGCAAAATATGAAATGCAAATGTATCAAAAAAGTACTTTCAAGCCACTACCCTGTCTATCTGAATAGGCGGGTTTGCTAATAGATGCAAATTTTATGCATACCTCTAACACAAAGGTTGTTCTTGACAACCATAAAGCTTGCCCGAGGCTTGCCCGACATAGCAATAAGTAATGTATGCAAACTAGATTCCAAGTATTGTGGTCTTATTGTTATCAACCAGTCTATGGAATACCATGTAACTAAGTTAAACGCACATAAATTTGAATATATAAGTAAACCCGCCTATTAAATATGATCTTTACTTAATTCGCACTTGGATACTTGCTACAAAAATAAAACATTCACAAAATTAAAAAATTTGTCCAAAAATTATCCACAAAAATAAACAATCATTTGCTAAGTGATTCCAGAAATGTCCTAATAACAGATCAATGAGTAAATGAAGGTCAGAAGAAATGCTAAATAAATCGCAACGGTTTATCTTTGTTCCATGTGTTGTGTTCTGTGTTAAGTTGATTCAGGAAACTATGTGGTAATGGATTTAGAATCATCTCAGCATGCCTGTATTGCATATTCATTAGCGTTAATGCTATGACTGAGGATTCTGGACTTTATTACTTCCAAATATTTCCTAGTGAAATAAATTTATTACCAGAAAAAGAATTCAACAGAATTCATCGACAGGAAACTAGATGGTAAGGGTTTATAATTGTCTCAGTAAGCGAGCATTAAATATCCGTTTAATAGCTTTGTTGCTATTAATGAGTTTTGCTGACAAATATTTCCCTGTGAAATAAATATTCATTAACAGAAGAAGACTTCAACAGAATTCTATCACTTTTTATGTGACTTTTCATAAATTCTCCAAATTCCCTGACTCTTCCCTGACTTTCCGTGACCACAAATTTTCAAAGCTTTTCCACGACTGTGGGATCCCTGCCATAAATAAGAATATCACAAACCTGAGGTGATCTCACAGCTGAGTTGTCTGTTCATCGTGTCGTCCAGCCTCAGTAATAGCTCCAACTATCATTCAGAGAGGGATAAATGAAAATAATAATTAATGTAATCAATGATGCCATCAAATGGGATCAAACAGACAAACAGATAGACAGTACTTTTACAGATAAGGCTGCAGGACATTTTGATATATCAAAATATCTCATCATAGAAATGAATGAATATTCAATAACTCATTTTTGACATCATTAATGTATCAACTTCACAAAACATTTGAAAATTTATCATAGATATATCTTTTTTGATGCATTTCAGAAATAATTAATGCAATAAATCCCGACAAAAATTCTTATGTGAAGCATGCGATACTTTTATAAGGCCAAAAAAAAAACAACGTTTGTTTGCCCTCGCCCACCTGCCCGCCCGTGTTTTCCGCCCCGCGTTGAGGTTTATTTATTTTTTTTTTTTTTTT
>BQKZ01002143.1:47303-58635 GCA_036244855.1 Temnopleurus reevesii
TGGCGCGGCCTTTGCAATTGATAGACTCGCGCTCGGATAGGCTGAAAGTTTTTCATGTTTGCGATCCAGCCGCCATGGCGTCATATACACTTTCCGCCCATTCAAAGTGCAAATTGAATGTGTTATTTGACCATGTGTGCTCTGTTGAAACCTCGTCAAAATTGAAGGAAATATTCATCCAAAATGTGGAAGACGGATATGTCTTAAAAGAGACAAAAGTTGCGACGAACAAGATGGGGCCCTGGAGTGATATATCAGGAGAGGAGCCGGTTTCAGCTATTGCTGTGTTATCAATGCGGTTTGTGTTGTTCATAGCGAGCCCCGAAAATAAATAAACGTTACACAGAAATCATGAATATTAGTGTGTGTGAGTCTTTATTTTCAGATGTATTATATAACGAACTTCTGATTAATAAGTTGAAGAAAAAAAAAAAAAAAAAAAAAAATTCGCCCGCCCGCCCTCCCGAAAAAAATCGGGGGAGGGCAAACAAACTTTTTTTTTTGGGGGGGGGCCTAATGACGATGCTGTATACCATCGCCATTATCAAGAAAATACGTTGTTTCAACCCCAAAACACAGAAAAATAAGAGTACCAGAGTTGAGAAGGCTTCATGGTACAACAAGTTATATTTGTTGGAAATGTGAGTAGTCCTGAAAAGGACCTACCCACTCCCAACCGAGAGAGTGGGTAGGTCCTTTTCAGGACCACTCCCATTTCCAAGAAAGATAATTTGTTGTGCTGTAAGCTTCCTTCCCATTATTTCTCTTCTCCCCAATTCATTCCCTCTATGGGATTAAATTAATCCTAACTCATATGTAGATTAGTAAGAGCCTCCTCCTCCTTTGCTTGCAAGACATCATGGTGATCTTCCGATTGTCCATGTCTATGGGTTTCGGCATTGGTACATGTACTAATCCCCGAATACCTCCCTTCCCGAACCCCCATGGGATTAGGATTAGATTAATGCCAACTCACATGGAGATTAGTAAGGGCCTCCTCCCCCTCCTTAGCCTGCCGGATATCACACTGCATCATGGTGATCTTCTGGCCCTCTCCCCTCACCCATCTACCCCAATACCCTCACCCATCTACCCCCATTGCCCCCCCCCCCTCTCCCTAACAACATGGGATTATGATTAGGGTAATATCCAATCTCACTCCCTATCTCATCTATCCCCTCCATGGGATTAGATTAATCCCCAACTCACATGTAGATTAGTAAGCGCCTTCTCCCCCTCCTTGGCTTGCCGGATATCACACTGCATCATGGTGATCTTCCTGCCTTCTCCCCCACCCCATCCGCGCTATCTCCCCTCCCCTACACAATGGCTTTAGGTTTAGGATAAAATCCAAATTCCCATCAACCCCCCATCCCCCCCCCCCTTCTGAAGGGATTAAATTAATCCCAACTCACATGTAGATTAGTAAGGGCCTCCTCCCCTTCCTTGGCTTGCCGGATATCACACTGCATCATGGTGATTTTCCTATTCTCCATGTCGATGGGTTCCGGCGTTGCGCTCTTCACCGACTCCTGCGTCTCGGGACTCTGGGGCCGGTTCTTGACGGGGTAAGACCTCTTCATTGCGAAGGCAGTCAGCGGATGGATGCCATTCCTGTTTAGGTGAAAAAGGGAAAAGAATGGGAACAGAGTAATAGAACAGTTTGAGTTCCAGTATACAAATTGACACTAAAAAAAAAAAAATTGCAAGAAATCAGTAGAAGGCTTCACGGTACGAGTTCTTGGAAATGTATTTTCTCTTTTCCTGAAGATGATGAGTACATACTCATTGCAACGTTAAAAGTGGGTAGATCTTTTTCAGGGACGTTCACAACTCCAAGAAAGATAACCCTTTGAAACCTTCTACTCAAACTTGTACTTGTTTATACTACACCAGATGGCATGTTAAAACTAATAGTCATTCATCCAAATAATAATTAGAGCTTGTTTAAAATTGTACTGGCACTGAACCTCAATTCTTTGAATCTTTTAAACTCTTTCATCACTTTACTAGAGGGTGACTAAACCCCAATGCAGACCAATGCATCACTTGGATTATAAAAAACAGTATAAGCTGCAATATTCTGAGTTTTTATTTTCATTAATAACTCAGAACTGGCCATGTAAAAGTTTCCACTCAGTATGATGTGCATGTGTACACATGTTATTCAAACTATGAAAATAATAACATGCTACAATATCAAACTGGTCCGATATTGTGAAAATATATGTACATTAAAACATTGGCTTATACTTTCATCTGGGCGGTGTTTCACCAAGATAAGAAAGACTTTAAGAACGACTTTAATAACGACTTTAAGAACGACTTTAAGATCGATTGGTACCCCTTCTTGTGCGTAATAATTCATGATAGTACGTGCATTCAGCGCAAGAATTGATACCAGTCAATCTTAAAGTTGTGTGTAACTTTAAGAACGACTTGGTGAAACACCGCCCTGGTTTAGCATTCAGACTTTAATAGAGGGTGCTGCTACAAAGTTGCAATGAATCGCTATCAACTGCAATGTCTGTACTTTTGACAAGACATGTATGAAACAATGGTTTTGATTGATGCCTGCCGATCAAATGCAAAATGCAATTAATCGCTACTTTGTAGCAACAATCCCTTAGCGACTCAATAAAACAAAAAAAAGCTTGACTTACCTGACTTCTTCCAAGAACTTCTCCAGTTCCAAGGCAGGCACCTGGGATACTCTGCAAACAAAACATACAAACAATAAATAATATTGAGCTTTTTTTTATTGCACAGAATAAATGGATGATTAGAAATTACAATAGCCTCTTCCTTCACACATGAATTAATTAAACAAATTAAGAAAGTACAGTGAGCTTGAATTGGGGTGATTGAGAGAAACCAGCTATTTTCTCTCACTGAGAAACAGCTTTGAAACTGTAAGAACTCTGTTTAAGAACTTTCTCAAATGATTAAAAAATTAATTTGAAAATCACATTGAGCTATTCGATGGCATCCCAAAGTAGGTATTTACATGTACCTCTCACAGTAGGCTGATTATCTGATGAAGATTGGGAACTTTTTACACAAAAATCGTAACAGATAAAAATGGCAGTTAAGCACTGGAACAATCTCCCAACCATAGTGAATAGCCCATCTTTTGAATCATTTGAAGATGGATTAAAGAAACACCAATAAGCCATTCCACACTCATTCTACCTTCTAGTTATCACAAAGTAAGCGAAGATGTATTATTATGTATTAATATTTTGCTGACCAAACGATCTACAGTTTTGGGTGTGATTCGAAGACTCGCTCATCAATTTTTATTTGCTGACATTCTGACGACTCTCTTTCATGAAAAAAAAAATAGTTTTTACCTCCATTGCACCTCTTCCGTTTGGCCTTGTAATCTGATGGTGGCGATTACATCATCCTTTTGCACTTTGTTCTGCTCTTTGTCTGAGAGATGTTCTTGAAGGAAACCTACAGAAATATGAGTATAATGATATATGTAAATATAATACATCTCCATCCTACAAAAAAAAATTATATTATTGTTCTTTTGCCGCAGTAAAGCCAGTTGGTGAGATTGGTAATTGTGTGTAATATTCCTAGAAAGGCTTTTTTTTTACCATAAAATGGCTGGGCCATTACTGCCAACATATGGCATAAAAAAAAAAAAAAAATGTTTGGATGCCCTCATCCTACCGACCCTTGGGAAAAAATGGCCTGCCCTAATTTCTTTTTCTTTTTCTTTTATTGATTTTCATTCAAATAAAGAAAATCACATAAAAATTAAACGGAAACATGAGAAATATAGTCTGAAAAGTCATCTTCAGTAAATTTGTAAATAAACATGTAAAATAAAACCGAAAGAGTAATTTTCAGATGGTTTAGGGCTTCTTACTCTGTTTTTATTCTAGTTCTCTATTTTTTTCTGAAATCTGTTTACAAAAACAAATGAACAATATAAACAACTTTTTTCGACCGACACAATAAAAAAAAAAAGTCACATTAAATAATTCAACATTCATTTTCGGAGGCTTACTTTCATTTTTGACGAAACTATGAGCTGATAGGAGTTTGAGTGAGTGGACTTCAAAGAGTACGGGATGTAGGAGGAGATCTCTAGCTGTGGGTCTTCTAGACACATCGTCAAGGCAACGGTGGAGAAAGTCCTAATACAACAAAAAATAACAATAGCTAATGAAACAAGATGATAGGAGTTTGAGAGAATGGAGGAGATCCCTTGATGTGGGCCTTCTTGACGCATAGTTACCTATTCCTCCTCTTTTTCTTCACTTAATTTACCGGTTAATAATCTTTCCGTAATCAGAATACTGTGCGCTTTATCCGTATTAAGCGCCTAATAAATGATATGTATTATTATTATTATTATCGTTTTAAATAGAAAGTCCTGATGAGACGAGAAAATAGAAAATAATGGTATTATAATATATGTTCGTGCACAAGTAGATCCAGAGATGCCAACTATTCTGAAATATACATGAGGTAAAATTTCTTTAAAAATCAAACATTATGATAACATTACTTTTAGCCATTCATTTGTCATAAAAGCCTTGTATTTGTCTGAACATACACCTCATGCATATTCCGGAACAGTTGGTACCTAGGTGTACCTTTGCAGTTACTGCTTTATACTGATATATACCAAAATATAAACATGACAAAATATTCTTCTGCAGGAAAATTTCCAGTATTGATGTAAAAGTGTTTTGCCATTAGAAAGGTAAATGTTTGTAGTTTGTTCCAATAATCATCATTTTTAATCTCATGTTTTGTTACTTCAACATTTCATGAAAAGTGGTCATTCAATTTCCGTCGTATTGAGCTACATTCTATGTATTTTATCTTCCCTTTCATTTATTTTGATTATATCATATCAACCCCTTTTAGGTATTCCTCATGTGCTTTAATCCTTCTTTGTGATTTATACTTTTTTCATTATATCAGTGCTTACATTTCTATGGCGCCATACAACTGCTGAAAACATCAACATTCAGACTCATCCACATGCTTGAATTACTTTCCCAATGATTGTACATTATAATCATTCACTTTCTCTAGGGAAGAATAAGGGAAACCACCTACCATAACCTTCAAATGTGTAAACAACCACCCCTTTTCATGCAGCAACCATCACAAATATTGACTAGTCTGCAAGTACAGACCCTAGGCTTTCAGTGTGAGCATGATACAGAGTATGCAATCTTTCACTACGTGACACATGTGACACACTGAATTTTTTTGCCTTACCCTTGGAGAACAATGCTGTGATATAGTCACACAATGCACACCCTGTATCCCGCTCTGCGCATGCACACACCGAAAGCCTAGGGTCTCTGCTTGCAGGCTAAATATTGACAGTACAATATATTCCTGGGGTTTAAGGAGGATATATGCAGGCACTCTAGAAGCGAGTCAGGGGTCTTGTTTTGGTCCATTGGTGTTATGACTGGTGTTATGTAATAGGCAAATAATGACGGATTAAACCACTCATGTAAACTATAGCCTGGTATTTCCTAGTCTACAAGTTCAGACCCAACCTAGCGGGTTTATTTAGTAATGCTTATCACTTTGAATGACTCAGATGCAGACAAAACATTATCTGGCAGCTCATGTAAAGGCAGCAGTTAAGAGTGTACTTAACTACCCCCCCCCCCCCCTATACCCCAAATCACAATCCAAATATAGGCCTATAATCCTACTAGAAAAACAATACTAGGCAGCATCTAAAATGAATCAGGAATCAGATTTGTAGACTATGTTTAAATATTTTGGATTCTGACTAGTAATAAGACCATAATTTGCAGATGAAAACTATTGTGACTGTGACTACACACGTATTTGTGACTGGTAAGAAGACAATAATGTGTAGATGAATTACTATAATTGTGGCATAGCCATTTCATGGACACCTCTAAAATGCTGTATCATACTTCTGTTTTTTCACGACCCAAGTAATGAGATTCAAGCATGCATGCAGACAATTGCACACTGTCCACTCCCTTTGGAAGCATTTCAGCAGGGCACTCAAGGTGCTCCAAGCTGTATGACCATAGAGAGGTCACTCACCTTTTGTACAACGTCATCAACCTGATCTATAGCGTTCCTAATGGCTTGCCGTGATATATGCCGCGAGTCGCCGTTGCCTTGGATTTCTAGAACCGCCATCTCGAGGGCGCATATACCGAACGCGTAGATGTCTGCTGCCACTGACACCGTGCCATCTATATCATTGAGAATAAAATGAGAAAATATCAAACTCATTAATGGAAGCAATAGAATTTTTGACAACATTATATCATTATGATCATTATAGACGAAGGCTAGCAGTATTCAATTATGAATATTTATCATTCTACAGGCATTGAATTGGGCTGTTTATTTTAGTGTTGAGTAAGTATGTTCATAGAGACTCGCAGGAAATCACAATGCATGGTTTGATTTTTTCAATAAAAATGTAGGTGCTCAAAATGAAAAGTACATTTGAGACACTTGAAAAAATTGTGATTCAAAATGAATAAACTTAATAACAATGCAAGTTTGTTTAATACAGCAAAGACAAAACAAATTTGATCTAAAAAAATATTACAAATAACGGCTTATCATTCAAAAGATTGATTAAATATGCACTTTGTTTGTATTTTTGGGGCGCATGTATGATCAACACATTCATGTTCATGTTTAATATATTGAAAGATGTAAACATTGAAAGATGTTAACATTGGTGTACTTTTCAAAAAACATAATCCCCCCATTCCCAAATTCCAAGAGAGTAAAGCTTGATCTGAACACACACAACAGATATTGATTAGTCTGGGTTTGTAGGGCTCTCGACCTTGTACAGACATGCAATATCATATTCCCACGGCTTAATTTTTGCTGGTCAGTTACGCTGGAGGGGAAAAAATCTCATGTGTAATATCCAGCAGTAATTCTATAAACCCAGGTCAGTTTTGCTTTATAAAACAAGAAGCCGTAGAACGACCACATTGATATTTTCCATTCAAAATTAAGCCTGATTTATAGACATCCAAATACAGATGGGATTACAATGTAGGTACATGTACAACCTGACCATGCATATCATTCATATTTGCATGCTTATTTTTTGTCAGGTTGTAATATTCCCTGTCCATAAAGTCCACTCCAGAGTAGTACAGTAAAACCTGACTTAGCATTAATCTGTCTAATAGTGACCACCTGCCTACGGTGACCATCTAAATTTGTTTCCCCCGAGGTGAAAATTTGTATTGTAACGCTTGCCTACAGTGGTCAACTGTCGACAGTGGCCATGTTTTTCTGTTTTCACGGAAGTGGACACTATAGACAGGTTTGACTGCAGTGCAATGCAAACATCTCCACTCAATCCATTTCCCTAAAGTTAGAGCAGACATCCCAAACCATAGAACTGATAAGACAAAAGAAGCCATGTGTTTCCAGTAGAACTGTGTTGTTGAACTATTGAGAAAACGGGAAAACCCTATCCGAACACACAGTGGTAAAAAACACGATACACTCTTTCCTACAATTTCTTCTATATGCACAAGTATATGGGATAGTCTGTTTTAGGGATGCTCATGATTGTTCACCCCATTGGTATGGAATACATGAAACACTCTCTTACAAATTTCTTATGTGAAATTGGGATGGTCTCTTCGAGGGACGCTCATAATGATTGTTCATTCCAGTATCACTAATTACAAATTCACGCCTCTATCTGTCCTTATGTGATGACCTGGAAAGGCTGAATTCCCAGAGGGGTGATTATAATCATTACAGGGCTACTGGAGAAGGCAGAAAAAAGCCATTAAACTTCCCATCGCCTTTATAAGGCTTCTCAGCTCTGCATCAGAGATCAGCAGACTGGCTGTAAACAAGACACGCTGAAAAGGATCAAATATGAAATAGGATATATCCCATAGTGAGTTCATTATGTATTATACCTACAACTCCTGGTCTTCTATCACCATATAATGCTCATACATGTATGTGGACTCTCCTCCAATGCAGTATGCATTTTACATCAATATCTTTGTGATAATGGGAACAGAACTAAACAGTTTGTGATAGCTGTTGGCTTCTCATTTTATCATAACTCAATTTGTATTTTTTTTTTTTGAAATGTTATCCTTTTTCCAATTGAAACCTTGTGTAATGATGACAAGAACATGGTGGGATAAGGGGGATGGAGACACTGTGAGCAGAAGGTACAAGGGATTTGGGCAAAGTAAACAACTTCCCTCCTGCAATCTCATTCAATGAAGATATGTCTGGTGGGTTTCACACCTGTCCCATGGTTGAAAAGGGAAGCTATTTCATTTTGTGGCCATGAAGCTACCGGTAGTATGAAGGCTTAAATGAACTAGTTAACTTTGTTCCAATCCTTTGTCCCTTTTGCTCACAGTGAGAGGTTCATACTGTAAACAAGGCTATTGGGAACTGTATGGTATTTAGAAGCGATAAGCACATAATCGTGCCAGGACTATAACTCTACGGGTGTTGCTCGAAAGTTACAATCAATCGCAAATGAACTGCAAATCAGTTGCAAATTATAACATGCATTTTTATTTGCGCACTTTCAAATGAAATGCAATCGCAATGCAAGAATTAGTAAAACACATAGATGCGGCAGCCATTATGCTGAAAAGTTCATGAAGATATTCACAATTAAGTTTAAAAATAGTGCTTTTTTTTTTGCGCACTGTCTGAGCTTCCAACAAGATGCACATGAAACAAGGATTTTGATTGGCGGGCAACAATCAACTGCAACTTGCAATAAATCACAGCATTCTAGCAACACCCACCAGGAATTATTAGATCAAATCAGTACACATGACAAATTCATGATTTTAGCACACGTACCTAAGGCATACTCTGGCGCTATGTAGTGCATATTCCTCTGTTCCTCTGTATACGTTTTTACATGGTTATTTATTGCATCAGGAGCCACTGAAAGAAAGATGGAAGATAAAAAGTACAAAAAACACTTATACATACCTGTACATTTAAAATACACAATGTACATTGATTTCGCCTTGTATTATGTCTGAATGGTATCAATTCTCCACTTCTCTAGGTCTACGCAAATTGTATGCCGATTAAAGGCAATGACTATTAACACTGTCCAAAACAGAAATACAATATTACAAAATTCGGCCAGTGTTAATGCATGATAATCAACCCTCGGCTAAAACAAGAATCATCCGAGTTTACTTTTAAAGTTCAGAGGTCCTTAATGTTTCAAGAAACTTGTAAACAAGTGTAATGTACATTAGTTGATAATGCATAAGCGTCCAGTTGGATGCTCTAGTCTCTATAGCAACAAGCGATGTGCGGACGAATCTCTGTGAGGAGCTCTGGCAAATAGAGCGTGATCATTTTGCTCACATATTTAATATAGTCTCATGCTTATTGAGAGCTGTTAGATCAATTGCAATGCATATAAAAATCTCTGCAGGGAGCTTTGGTGAATAGAGCATAATCACTTTGATCACATATTAAATCCACATGCTTCCTAAGTGTTGCCTGGTCAATTGGATGAAAATGAAGAAAGCCACCCTACATTAAAATATAGTTCCATTTTAGGAGGGGGTTATTTTTTGTTACTTTTTAATTTGATCAACAATGATTTCTCCTCCATAACTAGAACTAGAACCCATGATTTATTTTACTGAGTGTACCTGATCCAATCTTGATGAGGCCATTGTGTTGGATGAAGACTGTATCACACGTGAGGTTGCCATGGATAATGGGCGGGTCACAGGAATGCAAGTAACTGTGGAAAAGGAGCGCAAAAAAATAAATAAAGAATAACATTAATAATACTTTACTTAAATTAAAAGGAAACACCACAATCAAATGTTCATTTACAATGTCTTATTTTCTATCTCTATCAACATCATCCTCGTCATCATTCTCATTGTTGTCATTATCATTTACTTCCTCTTCATCGCATCATCATTACCACCACCAACACCAAAGACACTATCATCATCATTATCATCATCATCATCATCATCATCATCATCATCATCATCATCATCATCATCATCATCATCATCATTCTCACCATTGTCATTTTCATTA
Source organism: Temnopleurus reevesii (assembly GCA_036244855.1). Lineage (NCBI taxonomy): Eukaryota > Metazoa > Echinodermata > Echinoidea > Temnopleuroida > Temnopleuridae > Temnopleurus > Temnopleurus reevesii. Next base: position 57,393 of record BQKZ01002143.1, read on the forward strand.
ACCACCTCATCATCACATCATCGTTACCAACACCAGCATCAAAATCACTATAATCATCATCATCATCATCATCATCTTCATCATTATCATCTTATCATCACCACCTTCGTACCATCAGTTTTCTGTAAACCATCATTATTTGCTTTAACTATTCTATTGTCTGTACATTCTTTTGTTTTTCTCCAGCTTTCGAAAATATCATCAAGGCTTGCATTAACCAGTCTTAAATTTTCTTTGACAGTAGGTAGTGACACAAAGAGCATTTTTTATCCCTTGTCTCAACACCATATTATATTGATCTGGCCTTTAATAATCAACCAGTATTTTATCACAAAAAATTGGTACCTGTAATCAATACCAGACAACATAAACCACAGAACATCCTGATACACCTAATGAGCACAGCACACTCATAATTCTTAGAAGCAAAGTGATGAAACATGTAATCAATTAACCTTTCCATGTATCCATCATGCATTAGGATAAGCAGCCAATATTAAATTTACATTGTTTATGGGATCCATTGGCGAAGCATGTTTGCTAAAAACGGTGAAAATGGTCAAGATAAAGAAGGGTGTTTCAAGAAGTTTTTGGTAGTGACTACAGTAAAAGCCAACATATAGCATACACAAATTTTAGCAAATTCCCTGAATTTCAGACCGTTTCACATACATGTAATGTAGAGATGCTGTTTTCATGTTCCGCATGATTATTCTATTGTACACAAGTCTAAGAGTATTTTAATGAGTGATAATTCTAGCAAATTCATGGTCACAAAATTCATGAAAATCTATTTATAATAACTATTCAATTTCAGAAAATACTTGACTTTGATGATTGGCTGAAAAGCATTATCTTTGACTGTTGATATGGTTAATAACTGTCACAAAATAACTGCTTGTCACTGCGACAAAAACCCTCAATGGTACCTTTTCAGGAAGCATATTTTTTATTCAAGCTTAGAAATTTGACAACTATTATTACATTTTATCCTCTAAAAAATACAGTACTACAAATAAAATGCATAACGTGGTAATTTTTGCAACACATTGGGTGACTTCAAGTACGGTGTCCGGTGTTGGTGTTGAGAGAGCAAAATGGTCCATAAACCGAGCTCCAATATCGTTGGTCAGTTTACAGAAGTGATACAGAAACGACCGGAAATACGTCAGAATCTTGCGAGGTCTACCCCAAACACCGACAGACTTCAAGTTTGGTGTTGAGGCTGGTGTTGGTTTTGCTG
>BQKZ01002144.1:36044-64407 GCA_036244855.1 Temnopleurus reevesii
AGCATCGAGCAGACAGCATCGAGCAGACAGCATCGAGCAGACAGCATCGAGCAGATAGCATCGAGCAGACAGCATCGAGCAGACAACATCAAGCAGATCATACATTGTAGCAGGTGCATGAGCACTGGCTCACTGGTTTGATGACCTAAATAGAATGACCCTGTCATATGAAGTCTGCAATATGAATTAAAATAGAGTACATACAGCACACTGTGAGCAGAAAGGAAAAACGTGAAAAGCTTCATTTGAGCATTCACAACTGAGCTATACCAAAATAAACATCCTCTACTCTTATTCTGTGGAGAAATGTTGATTAGGTATCGGGAAATAGATAAGGAAAAAACCTTTTGTGTCGAAAGAGTTATGATTGAATCACGTACAGTATACTTTGTCCAAAATCCTTTGTCTCTTTTGCTCACAGCGCATATGTGTATTCTCATCCCATCACCATATTCAGGATAGTCTAGAGAACCAGCAGTAGAATGTATCACTTTTATAAAAAAGACTTTTAGATTGCCCACAAAGTGAATGATTGCCCCTTTCCTTACTCGTACATAGAAATTAGAGACAAAGCAGCAATTGTTCTCATCTTCATGCATGCTCCAATCTACTACACATATTCAAATACCTGATTTGCCTTCACAATGAGCCCCTACATAAAAGTAAAACATTTGTCTGTGCAATGGGTGCAGATTTTAAAAATAGGGTTGGTTGGAATTCAGAGGAAAAAAATCTGAAAAACTCACAGAACATTTCACTTGAGTTGTCTGGCTTTGTAAATAGATGACATTTTCAAGTGATGAATAGATTTCACGTCTGGCTATTTTCCTAACAAGTAAGGTCATTGGATTTTCCTAAAGATTATTGGAGGACAATTAAATAATGTTTTAGGGCCCTGTACACATTTTACATATCTTTCAATCTAAATGAAATAAATGGAGCTAATATTCTTGATTTTCAATCTCACTTGCCCTGTGAGTAAAGTAATTGAGAGGAAAATGAGAAGAATGCTACAGATCATTGAGTTTTCTGATGTAGGCCTTAGGTTTTATTGCATTTTAATAGTAACTTCTCAAGTGGTTTATTTTTTCTGATGAGGCAGCTTTTCGACTCAATGGTGTACCATGCAGTGTGCAGATCTATCCATATATAATGAAGTGGCCTCTCTGCTTTGATGTTAACAGCCCAGCATCCTCACATCCAAACAATCAATTGATTAACCAACCCCTCTCAAATCAACGTCCGAGAGTCCTGGTCCTGACTTCCGCCTTTCAACCAGAGGTTCCCGATTTGAGTCCCACCCATGACGTTAATTTCCTTCAACAAGAAATGTATCTACATTGTGTTGCACTCAACCCAGGTGATGTAAATGGGTTCCTGCCGGAAGAAATTTCTTGAATGCAGAGTTGCGCCAAATTAAGTAGCCACAGGTATTAATGCAACAATTAAAGTGCTTACATTGTTTGTAATACTTCAACGGTTCGTAGTAATATTGCAGAATCATGCAATCAAATTTATTATCAATGCAGATATAAATGATGTAAAATACACCCTTTCCTTCATTTCTAATAGTATTTTTTTTTACAATTTGGGACAGTCTACATCTAACATGTACCAATTCCTATATCTCCTTAAATCTACTTCTCTATTTCAATCCCCCCTCGATGACTTCTTTCCTGTGGATATGCGACAGACGTTGTCACCCTGGAAAAGTTGGTTCCTTTCAAAGTTTTCTTCATAATGGGTAAGAATTCACAATTAGTCCTTTAAGAACACAGGTTCTGTATTTTCGTCAATAGAGGTCTGAAGAAATACCAAAGATAAACAAGAAGTGTGCTTACAGATGTCCTTGGCAAACATCTATAAGTTAGAAAACCTAAACCTCAAACTTGTTGAACTGAATCCCTCTATTCTAATAGCATGTGTACTTTGAAACCTTGGCTGTTGTCTTCCAGCTTTTCAAAAATATTTCATCCCTATGCTAGTAATAATGACCACAAAAAAGACCCAATCAAGTTCAAGACTCAATAAATATTAACACATCTACTGGATTGGAACCATTTAACTAGCATGCGTCTACAGTCTTCACTGCACATACTCATGCTTCAGTGATGGAACACCGCATTTTGCATCGCTGAGTGCATTTCATTTAAAGGAAAAAATCCTCCAATCGTTCACTGGATTTCATCTTGTTGTTTTCAAATTATTTGTTCATATGAATTATGATGTGTACATGCAGGCAAAATGATATCCAAAACATCTATCTTTAATGAGAAATAATGCATGGTGTGAGACAGTGAATAGAATGTAAAACTTCCTCACTGCCTCATCAAGATCCCTCGTAAAGCATGGTCAAGTTATTGTTGATGGAAGTCTGAAGAAATACCTAAGATAAACAAGAAGTGCGCTTACAGATGTCCTTGGCAAACATCTATAGAAAACCTAAACCTCAAACTTGTTGAACTGAATCTCTCTATTCTAATAGCATATGTACTTTGAAACCTCAACTATTGTCTTCTCGCTTTTGAATAATCTTCCATTCCTTTGTTAGGGATTATGACCACAAAAATACCCAATCTAGTTCAAGCCTAAATAAATATAAAAAAAAATCTACTGAATTACATGTAGAACCTACTATGGCTATGTACAGTCTACAAGTAAACCCCATTGTAGCAAAGATAAGTCATGGAACATCACAATTTTCTAATAATACAAACTTGTTGAATGTGAAATGGTTACCAAATGTATCAAATCCTCTGGCCAAGTCATCAGAGTCCGCTTTCTTTTTCAAATTATTCATTAAATTATGATGTGTGTATGCAGGCATGTGTTTCTAACGGTATTTAATAAATCATCAACTACACATTGTGATCTGCAATTAAGTACTGTGTGTCAGTCATGTGTGTCAGTCATCTGTGCCTACTTTGAAAGCAGACACTAGAAAGATTATTTGCTACAACAATTATCCCACAGTGTTATCCCAAGAAATGAACATCTATCTTGAGGTACATCTATCTTCATGATCATTTATCTTCACAAAAGAGCAACATCAACAAAGAACTAATTAAAAAGACAATCAGACATCTTTAAGAATGTTTACTGATTACATCTCTGTCTACATCACTGCAGACACACATGACCATGACAATTACATTGGTCAATATTAAACACAATTCAATATCAGCTCCATCTCAACCTGACTAAACTGCTCTGTATACTGAGGTCACGTTGCCTAGCAACAAAGATCATGCAGGATGACTCTGCAAAATTTTATTGACACAGTCGAGGGTTGTAACACAATCATAGAGAACTAACAATATGTTTGGTGATATACCTGCCTTGCTTCTTCTTTTTTTTAAAGCTGCTGGCATCATATCAGAAGGCAGAACATTGTGTACATTACTTATCAAAGCACAAACATTTTGTAACTCCGATATAATAAATTACTAATTACTCCTATGCAATTCACTTCATCAGGGCTTAAATTAATCGAAGGCCATGGAGGCCATGGCCTTGGATGCCTTATACTCTGGCCTTGATGCCCTCCACAAAAAGGCTCATTTGCCTTGGAGATTTAGGTGCCCTTTTTTTCTTTTCTCCATTCATGCTGTAGTATAAAAATGTGCCCTACATAAAAATGTCCTTGCCCTAAAATCAACGAAATTTAAGGCTTGCTTCATACTAGTCTACTTCTTTTCTGTGTTACTTACATTGTAAGTGTTTACATAGATGTAATTGCTTTTGATCTTTTTTTATATAGGTTATCGGATATGATGATCATTGTTGATGTCTTATTTCAATATTGTAAATAATATTGTATATTTTCTTCAAACTAAATATTAATAGTGTCAATGAAATTTCATCAGAAAATTCAATCTTAATGACAAAATAAATGAAAAAAATAATCCAACTGTATATGGATCCCCACTCCCAAAATCCCGACTTAAACGTGAATATCACATAGGTCCATGTACAGATTTACCAGTGATTTAACTGTTCTTATCTTTTTTTTATAGTCATGAAGAGTAAATTAAAAAGACAATCAATATTTCCATCTGCTGTATTCAAATCTGACGAGCAAGCACAAGTGATTTGCTGCTCTTTGTGTAAAATCCAACTTATCAATGGCCTAATAGGTTTAGAAAAAACATTTCCTGATGTTTTCAAACTCAGTTCTCACTCTCAGTTTCATATTCAATTGGGTTTACGTTGCTTTGTTTTGGTTTTGGGAAAAACTAATCAAACGATAATACAAATAATAATAATAATACACAAAATTTATTTAGTGCTTAAATCCAAAAAAAGGTTCAAAGCGCTTTACAATATGTGTTAAGTGTTCTTTAGCATTCGGTTAAAAATTTAAACATTAAATTCTAATTGGCTGTCCTGCCACTCTGAGAGTAGGTACATAGAGCAATAAAGAGGGGCTGCTGTGTTGCCATCAAAATTCTCTATTTTTTGGAAGAATATCCAAATGAACATATCCACTATAAGCTGGTGCAAAATGCAGCAATACTTTGACAAAGTGTGACCACCCGTTGAATAGAAAGTATCAATATCCATGCCATGCACTTAAAAATCTATACCAAGGCAGTATATGGAAAACGTTTGCCTTCCTACTAAGCGAATTTGCGCTGTATAGTAGTTATCCTAACAAAAAACATTTGGCCTTCAACATGTGAAATTTATTGGATGGGAGGTAATTCTGTTGGATGAAAATTGACTTTTTATTCACAAATTAGGGTACTTAAAGGTACTTAAAAGATCAATGATAGTCAGGATGAAGCAATTGTTAAGAAATATGCTGACATAAAGTCAAATTGCTGAACATGCAACAAAAAATAGATTTTCAAAAGTGGGAGATGATTTTTGTGGTCATTTTGGCACATACTTAGGTTTAAAGACCTTCCAACTGTCACTCAAACGAACCGCCACCTAAATTTTGATTTTGATTTGATTTTGTGATGAATAAGCCATTTCTGGGTCNAGAAATATGCTGACATAAAATCAAATTGCTGAACATGCAACAAAAAATAGATTTTCAAAAGTGGGAGATGATTTTTGTGGTCATTTTGGCACATACTTAGGATTAAAGACCTTCCAACTGTCACTCAAACGGAACGCCGCCAAAATTTGGCCCCACCAGAGACGGCATTAATTAGGAAAAAGGGGTTTCCGTTTCGTACTTTTTTTTTGCATGTGAGGCAATGTGGTGGTGAAGACTTGTGTCGCTAGGCATCATTTCAATTTTGCAATGAATGAGCCATGCATTTCTGGGTCTAATTTTTTTTAATCAAAAATTTTACAGCAGCTCACAAAATGATTAGATATTGGATATATGCCATCCCTTCCAAAACTGATCCATACCTTCAATACACTGTACTTGTGGCTCATTTTCTAACCCGATGCTTGATTAATTTGGCTGTCACATGGGGGGTTTGCTTCATGAATACCTTTTAATGAAGTATATCTTGTATGAGCTCTTGAGCAGCTGATATGAGAGGTCGTCTGGAAACTAGAGATGTCATCTGGCTTTCCTATCATAGCAACCACACATTCATCATGATGGATACATCCAGATGTAGTTTGTACCAAATCGACTTGACCTCCATGCTATACCATGTGCATGCATGCTCAATATACACATTAGGCATAATTGTTTATGAAGTATCCCAAATCTTTGGTTGAGAGATACCAGGAAGTGAACCAAACGGTTTGTTGCTCAAAATGCCTTGAGCTGAGCATCTATTAGGATGGAAGGTGTGGCAAACAATTCCATATTGTTTTAATTGCCATTATTACTATACATACAAGGACCTGCCAGAGAATATTTTAATTTAATCATTTTAAAGATATCATGCATACATTTAGTTGTAATATTGGCATTTTCATTTTATAGACTACCTGACCTCTCCTACTGAAATGAGATTATAAGCAAATCATGGCAGTATCAATACACAATGTGCAAACGACCAGTTTCTTTCCAGAACCGGATATGGAATTATTGCTACCTTTTCATTTTAAAGCATGAAATAAAGCCCCATATGGACCTCTTCAATATACATGTACCTTAGCCACCATTACTATTATTATTATTATTAGGCTTGCAAATCCTGGGATTTTTTTTTTTTTAACTTTGTCGCCATCAATAAATCTTGCTATAAATTGCTCTGAAACTGTTTCAAAATAAATGAAGCATGTTAACCGAGCTTCCCAGTCACAAAAGGAGCTATTACTTGCGTTTAAAACGTTGTGCATTGAAGGGTTACATTATGCATGGTGTGTAATTCCCTGGAGAACGTAACTTTTCCACAATTAAAAAAAACTTTAAATGAAAAGAGAAATGCATGTTTCAATGGTTTTCATTTCAGACTGTCATTCTTTAAATTCCTGCAGTAATTAATCAATGGTCAATCTAAAAGAAATTGTATAATAAATTAATAATGTACCATATCAGACGCATTGCTTGAGATCTTAATTCAAATCCATATCAAAACAGTGATTGCTGTTGCAATCCTCATTTGATCTTTTTTTGGCTTGTAGAATTTCATGCATGGAAATATTTTTTTACATAATGCTGAAAATCAGTGTAAACAAATGGCACGACACTTGAAATAAAAAATAAATATTTGTTCAAATGTTGAAATACATTTCCTAAGATAATTTGCTAGAAATGCAACAATGCAGGGATATTGCAAAAGAAAATCTGATTTAAGACAAATAAGATGAAGGCAAAGTATCACAAATATATGATACCAATGTTTACTTACATCTCAATAATTGAATGACAAACAAAATTTTAAGTACATTATGCCTATACAGCATGTATGAAGATCAAAGAGATGAAAAGATATGAATTTCACAAAGAAAAATAAATACTCTGATACCTACTTAATATGACATTACAGATAACAATTCACTACCCCATAAAGCATGCTCCATTGGAGTGGTGAATGACAAAATCACAGCTCGTGATTGGATGAATTTCACTTTGTTCACCTCTGATCATGCCAAGGAGAGGGGGGAGGGGCAGAATTTGCATAATTTACAACCTTGATCTCTTTTTACATTTTCCTCCTGAAAAATACAATGTAGCCCCCATAATAAATTTGGTAGGGGCTATTTCTCAGGTTTAGAGGGCTAATTGCTCTTCACCCCTGTGTATTTTTTACACTGGCTTTTACGCTGGCTCTTACACTTGTAAGAAAAATGGGATTCTTGTGTAATTTTCCCATTCAGAAAACGCAAAAGTATCAGTTGTTTTCTGACTGATGGGCTGCATATAATTAGCTGACGAGCTTTAACCCTTTACATTCGGGTTTAAGCTAAAGAAAGTGAATTATAATGGACAAACTGACCGTAGACATGAGCCTTACCTTTGAAAAGAGGCGTGATCTTCTTGAAGGCTTCGACCGGTCCATAGCGGACATACTGACCAAGACCAAACTCAAGGAGCAGTAGCGGGATACCAGTCAAGAAAAGGGTGATGAAGTAAGGAATCAAGAAGGCTCCTGTGATGGGAGAGAAAGATTGGAAGATAAAATTGAGAAGACACATGTACACAGAATACCACCAGAATTTAGCGTCTTGGTATTAACGAGTGTTAACTATATAATGGCTAAATCAGAAGAATGCTCCCCTAGCAATCAGGAGTTTCTGGTTCAATACCCGGCCGCATCATAATACAAGACGATAAAAGATAAGAGTAATTACTACATGTAACTTGTCTTAATAGGCTTGATTGACAGAATTAAATATTTTAGCTTTGTGTATATCATTACATTTCTAAAACTGCTGTTGAGGTCACATCGATGGATGGAGAGGATATAAGGATGGAAAATAGGAGATAGAAGAGGAAGAATGTAGGAAGAACGGAACAGAATAAAGACAAAGATGGGAGGAGAGGTAGAAAACAAATAGCAGAGAGTGCAAGATCTATAGGTAAGCAAGAACTTGGTGTGATAAATACATGGACCCAAATGATTAAGGAAATGAATTCAGAAATATAGAGAGATACAAGGGGTTTGGGCAAAAAAGGGGAAAATGAGTTAGTGTAATTAATACAAAGGAAGTTTCTAAAATCTGAATCTTACACTGTACATATTAGTGTTTGGTCAACAATCAAAGCAATCAAACCAATCACAACTTGTAATCAACAAGCTTGGCAAACAATATAAAGAAGTATACTTCTGCAATGATATTGCAGTTTCTGAAGGTGCAAAGTCCTTGAAAATATTTACTTTTTGATCATGGAGCCGAGAAATGGCTGGAAAATAACTTTGCAGTCCTTCTCCTGATGGTTCCTTCAGGACGAGTGTGCCTCAAAACAAACATCATAAGAGAATTACTGGTTGCATAATAATTTGAATGAAGATATAGAGGGGAAGAATGACATTTTCACTGCCATGACAGACTACAAAGTCAAAATATGACAAACTACAAAGTCAAAATACAAGTATAAAAACCACTAACCTGCAACCTTAATATGTTGCCATAATACATTTTAATCGTGATTTTGTTTTGATGATAGTCTGTTCCTTATAATACTTGCAGCCACTTCTCTCACAATACAGTATATGCTACCATCTGGATCCATTTCAGACAATATATTCAATTTACCTTCCTTTTTGTACATTTATTCTCGTAAGAACTCACCTCCACCACTCTTGTAACACAGGTAAGGGAACCTCCAGACGTTGCCTAGACCAACGGCGTAGCCCACACAGGCTAGAATAAACTGAACCTTGTTGCCCCATTTCTCTCTGGTTGCCCCAGGATACCCTGCCGTCTTAGGGGGCTCTTTCAGTGGAGAAAAGCTGGCCTTTGATGGCATGTTGCTTTCTTCTTCTTTGGACCTGAAAAATAATCAAGGGAAACATACTTTTACACGTTTTCATATCAACTGGAATGGGAGAAGACTCTAATTACTATCTTAAATCTATTTAGATTACATTGATCCATAAATGGTTAAAATACAGAGTAGGCCAAATTGGGCAAGTGGCAATTTCATTTGCTTGACCTACGGCTAAACATTGTTGCCCTGGGAATTCGGGCAATTAGGTTTCCAGCACCCTGCAACAGTTAGATAATTGCAATCCCAAGCGTCCACAGTTTATTAGATTCCTCTTTACTTGGAATTTTTGATGCCATTGTCCCATTTTCCTGTTGGTGATGTAATACAAAAATGTGCCATCTCAAAGGGTAACTTTGCCCTTAAAACCTTTGATCACATTCTATGATTACATCTTAAAAAAAGATGTCATCAAACTTTTCACGAATTGATTTATGAGTAGGTAAATGTACAACAAAAAGCATGTTATCATCCAGAATATTATGCAAAATTACAAATGAGAACCTTTTTACTAAATGAACTGATAAATGGGCAAATAATAACAGTTTACATGCAGCCAATTCCATGAAAAATGTCAATACCGAAAAGTGGCACGTGATCATTTTCTAACTGATTTCAGAAAATGCTTTCTGAAGCTTTGGTTGCCGAACCCCAGGCTCCTGCTTTGTCAGATTTACATTATGGCACATTCATAAAAAAGAGAATTGGCCCACTGAAAATAATCTACTCCCCAATGTCTGGCATTTTGTAACAAATGCTAGACAATATTGGTTGATGAAATGCTTTTTTTCCAACCAAGTCTGTAGGGTTGGATATATGGATGCTACATTGTAGGTCACATGTATACGTAGACATTGTGCAAAACATCAGACAGTAACAATTGGCAGCATTTTTCCTTCATTGATCAATTGAAAATAAATGAGTTGTACAGTTACAAAGGCTTTCACACGCTGAATAGAGTTATGATAACCTTGGACAGTTCAATGAGTTCTGCATACAACCACACAAGTCCATGGCTAAATGCACAGAATATAAAAAGAGATATTTTACTGTGGAAAATAAAAGACCATATCAAACATTTTACCTAGGGTAACACTCACAGCCGAAATCTTAAGAAATCATTTGTGTTCCCTAGAGATTTGAACTTCAAGATTCGCTGAGCAGGGAATAATTTTACCTTTTACATTCGATTAGAAATTTTAGACAATAAGAAAACATTTTCAACACTATACTGTAAAGTTCTACATGAAAGAGTTGCGAAACAAAATAACTTTTGTGCAGCAATCATGCTAAAATGCATAGCAAGTTGCGATGCGATACCATGAAAATTATTCCCTGGCTCAGTGTAGTTTCCAAAACTTCGATACCACGACCAAACCATCAAGGTTTTGTTCAGATTATGGGCATACATGCCCCGACCCCCCTGGAGAATCACCTGTGAACAGAGTTTTGTTAAAACAACACACACAAGCACACCTTCAGCTTTGAATGACCTCTTGGGACCACAACTTTTGTTAATTTGTTAAATGTGTTCAACATGCACGCGCTGCGAAACTTGAAACATAGGCCTACATATTTTCCAAGTTCGGGAGCACAACCATCCATGCAAGATACCGCTGGATCACCGAACGCGAGCGAGGTGCCCTTTTTTCTTTTGTAGTTTCGTTAACTGCTTTCAGTGTGAACTCAATCAAAGAATAGCTGAGGTTTTGTGGGTTAATTTTCATGATCGTAGTTAGTGAAACTTTTAAGTGTAGTCATGACTAATATGTGTTTGCGATATACAACTGACTGACCCCTTGTTAAATGATTAACAGCAGAAGCTAAACTTTAGAATGGCCATCTGATCTGATCTGGACAGGAAATAAAGGCCATTTTTATTAAATTTCAAGTATCCTGGTTTTTCTCCTTTTCTTACTTTTGACAATTGACACAGACAATCAACAAATGAACTGAAGCCTATAATCTAGAAATGTTTTAGCATCAGGATACTTCAATTACCGAGCTATGTCAAATTACATTTCATCTTTAAAAAATGTGTGAGTTTTCTTACAGAGTACTTGTCATAAACCCGTAGTCAAAAAAGTAGCATGAATAATACGTATTTCTGAGGAATATTCTGGATTACGACGAAATGTATTTAACACAATACATTTCATTTGATATATTTAGGCCAAAAGATCAAAGAGCAAACTGTGATCTACTAAAAACATGTTAAAAAGAATAGTGAAAATCCTGATGATCATGTCGAGATACATTGTAATCAATGTCAAAGGCTAAATATTTATAAATCCCATGAGAGCTTGGAAAGTATGTTTCATTGCTCGGTTTTTATCAAATGTATGGGGGTGTATCGTTTAAATGTAAAAACGCTTCTTAAGAACGAAAAGAAAACTATACAAGTAGAAGTTGTAATCACCCATAAGATATCAAAATCCATGAATCATTTCTTTATGAGGATTGAACCCTTCATTTTATACAGTCTCTTGAAGAAAAAACATATATAAAAATGTCAGACATATAAAAAAAAAAAAAGTATTCACCTAATGCCCTTTTCATCTTCCGTCATTACTGGATTGTCTGTGCCAACGTCCTTATCTTCACTTTTCTCAATTATAGACGCCATTTTGGATGAAATCCACCGAAAGCACCTCAAAATCCTTGTGATAAACAATGGTTTCCTGATCTGATTGCTACAGATTTACTCCCAATGTCACAGATATACTTGCAATTAATGATACAACTAGATAGTTTAGTTTGAGTCTATCAAGAGCATGTCTGACTGTCAAGTTTCTGCAAGTCACACTGATCAAATCCAACTTCAGCTCTTCCCTTTATCATCCATACAATGAGAAACATAATCTGAAGTAGTTATATATGTATAAAAGAAAACGATTCCGGCAAACAATGAGCATTTCGGTATCTTTGATTAGCCTACTGGTAAATAGAACATTGGATTTCATGATGGACATTATGATAGCATTAAGGAATTACACCCCTAGAGGACCAGACTTTGCCCCCCAATGTAAATTCTATCTCAAAGACTAAATATTAGCTTTCAGATGGGTGCACATAACACCATCCTAAAAACACGTTTTTCTTTAATACTAGATCGTGCAGATGGTCAAATAAATAAAAGAGAATCTGGGGAAAGAGAAATCATATTGTTTCCATGTTTACACAGATAAAATGCTAAAGTTCAGAAATGCTTTTCATCGACCATTATATGAAGTTGGCACAAGTTTTGTCAACAAGATTCATGGGTATTAGAAAGTCTTGGAAAAACATAATTTTTCTTAAAATTTCCATTCCCATTTTATTGAAAATTTTATTGAAAATGCCAAAATAAGCACAAAAAATGTATTAAAAGTTTAAAAAACTTTGACTTGCTTCCAAGATATTGAAAATTATTGAAAAAGAACAAATTAAAAAGAAAAGACCCTCAGTTTCTTGTCAGTGTTTTTCAAATCTCCTTTCATTCTAACAATCAAACGAAAAATCAAAATGTAGATGTGAGAGTAATAACATTAATAACATAATTTTGTTTACATTGATTCTCTGCAAATATACATGTATGTGGAAAATGACCCAAAGTATAAACTCCCTCTTCATTTTGATGAAGAAAACATCTTATCTTTTCTGATATAAATATACGTAGGCCTTACGTCTGGGACAAATTTTCTTTTTTTAAGATACTAGAAGTCACAGTTGCACTATAGATCTTGGAAAGACTCATATGTATGCACCTTCTCTTTTTTTTTCTTGTTTGCCCATCGATTTATTTAATTTTATTTTGTCATAGACCAAAAAAAGTCAGTCTCTAAGGCCATCTACATGTAGTGACTGTACACTAATTCAATACATGTACAGAAGAAGGTTGTCATATTTCAAAAAGAAACATTGGCATGACAGGGGTAGATCAAGCTCTTTAAAAATGCTATATTGCCATTTGGGGGGGGGGGGGGTTGAGATCACAAGCTTTCGATATTTGATTTGAGCATACTTCCATGCTCTATTTTTCTCATTTTTGCTCATTTTGGCAATAAACGTGGGAGAGAGCCTTGGCCCTATTTCTAATTTTCTTGATCCATGGACCCAGGAGGTCTCCAATGTTGTCCCATTGACATTCGCAGACCTCCGGCCTGAGGCAGCGAGGTCTGGGAGACCAGTATAAAGTGCAACAATTATAAGATTTTTAGATATCCATTTTTAATTCATTTCCAAATACCATTCAAATCCCCTTGAGCGATGTTAATCTGGCCTACTACAAATGAAATGGACAACATAAATATTTGTTAGATCTATACGTAAAAATACGGACTCTATCTTCTCACAATATTTTGATTTTTTCATTTGTATTCCAGTCTGTATTCTTTGTACTTTAATTGTTTAAATAAAAATAATAGATAGAAAGGTCATACTCTAAAAGATAAATTAGTTGTTATAATATTTCCTTGTTCCTTGTTTACTTTCATGGACTTTGAAACATCTGTTACAGTCTGGACACATCTCATACTGTATTACTTCGCAGCACAGGAGTGTGGTTTTAAACCCCCAAATCCTGCTCTCTTAAAAAATGTCATCACACTCAAAAGACAATATTTTAGAATACTTAGAATTTTGCAAAGCCAAAGCAAGGGTAGGCCTACACTTAGTCCAAAGGCTTCGGGCGCTTCACATGGGTAAATTCCATCTGGCGCAGGGGCCAAGCAAATGACATAATTTTAAAAAACGCTCCCACAAGTGAGTCTGGAGCCTCTGGACTACATGTATAGCCTACGTACGTACTGTACAGTGTACTGTACAGTATGGACATGCATCATGCATCTTGAAAGAATATTACTAGTTTAAACACATACATGTAGGTCAGTTTTGGAAGAGATGGCACTTCGGATAACTATTTCGTAAACTGCAATAAAAAATTTACCATAATGCAGTTTTCCAATATTAGCAAATGTAAATAGCTTGCGCCTTACGCTGTGCTGCTCAAAAACTTTAAAGCAAATTGCCAAACAGATTTAAGATCATCTCCATCTGTTATTGTTTTAAAAAAACTTGTTGAAAATTCATTTATTTCTTGAAGCTTTTCAATCCTGTACCTTCACGCATTATTTTTTGTAACATCACAACGCAGTAGAGTATATCCATAAATTATAGTGACTGCGCTATATAAATTATCTATCTATTATAGTTTGTTTGAATAAAATCAACCAAGAAATGATTTTATTATGGCAAAACAAACAAAACTACATACATCACTCTCTTCAACAGCACATCGCATCCGCACATACATGTATGCAAAATGAATGCCAATGCAGTCACTCCAAACACAATATACCATCATAGAAGCTATTCATAATTTGGCCTGTAAGAAAAGCTGTCGATAGGTATTTTCTAACTAAAATAAGCCAGAATACATGTATGTGCGCAAATCTTCTAATTATTTCTTAAGTTACACAGCCATTAAAGATTATATATTGATGCATGTAAAACAACTTGTGAATACATCTGCTCATTTAATTCAGATCAATTTTTGCATCTTGATCAGATCGATATATCTTCAGACTTCAATTCTATCTAATTTTGGGCCTGTGCAGATCATCATTTACAGTTTAAATCTGATTTTTTTATGTGGGTAGAAACACATAAACATATAACTTTCAAGTATTGATAATTATTATTTTTAATGTTTATTATGATCGGGTTGAAACCAAAATTTTGGGAAAGTACAGTCAGTAGTGTATAGTTAATATCACCAGTGACAAAATTGAAGAAATTCAAAGAAAAATTTTAAAATCCCCTGTCTATATACAGTGTAACCAACCCATCCAATAGCCCAATATGAACTTGAAGCGTGTGGGATACACAAAAACACGGAGCGATCATGCTACTATACCTAGGCATTGCCTGGCTAGCTACCAGTACCAGGTCACTACCAAATCACCGTTACAAACAGGTGCACGCGCGACCACGAGGAAATTATGAAATTAATACAGTAATGCAAATCAAATCATATTCATAACGATCTGAAATCTCACCTGAACTCCGAGAAATCTCACTGCCCTGACACTGGCCCTGACTCTAGTTGTTCCCGGGAGACTCGATTTCTCGANAATCCTGCTCTCTTAAAAAATGTCATCACACTCAAAAGACAATATTTTAGAATACTTAGAATTTTGCAAAGCCAAAGCAAGGGTAGGCCTACACTGTACACTTAGTCCGAAGGCTTTGGGCGCTTCACATGGGTAAATTCCATCTGGCGCAGGGGCCAAGCAAATGACATAATTTTAAAAAACGCCCCCACAAGTGAGTCTGGATCCTCTGGACTAGCCTACATACGGTTGGTTTGATTATATCCAACTTTCAAGCCAGGATTCATGAACATTAACGTTTTAAATCTGGTATTTTACATTTTACGTTAGTCAGCTAGGGCACGCAAGATAAAAATACAATGTAAATATAAATGTAAATGTCAGTTTGATAAAAGAGAATGATAACATAAAGTGTAAAATGTCAAATGAAGCCCGAATAGGAAGCTAGATACTATGGCATCGAGCTACTGTAAGGTATGCATCATGCATCTTGAATACTAGTTTAAACACATAAATCAGTTTTGGACGAGATGGCGCTTCGGATATATAATTATTTCGTGAGCTGCAATAAAAAAAAATTCCCATAATGCAGTTTTCCAATATAGCAAATGTTCATAACTTCATAGTTTGCGCCTTCAGCTGTGTTGCTCCAAAACTTTGGAGCAAATTGCCAAAAGAAATAAGATCATCTCCATCTATTATTGTTTTAAAAAAACTTGTTGAAAACTCATTTATTTCTTGAAGCTTTTCAATCTTGTACCTTCACGCATTATTTTAGTAACAATATCCACAGAACCTAACATCACAGCGCAGTAGAGTGTATATATCCAAAATCCATATAGTTACTGCACTATATAAATTATCTATTTATTATAGTTTGTTTGAATAAAATCAACCAAGAAATGGCTTTATTACAACTACATACATCACTCTCTTCAACAGCACATCGCATCACCTGCACAATGAATGCCAATTCACACTCCAAACGCAATACCATATCATACTCATAGAAGCTATTCATAATTTGGCATGTAAGAATGACAGTCGGTCGGTAGGTATTTTGGAACTAAAATAAGCCAGAATATGTGCAAAAATCTTGTTATTATTTTTTAAGTTACACAGCCATTATATTGATGCATGTAAAATGTAAAGCAACTTGTGAATACATCTGCTCGTTTCGGATAAATTTTTGCATCTTGATCAGATTTATATCTTTAATTCTATCTAATTTTGTTATGTGGGTAGAAAGAGATAAAAATACAGATTTCAAGTATTGATAATTATCATTTTTTATGTTTATTATGATCGGGTTCAAGCCAAAAGTTTGGGGAAGTACAGTCAGTAGAGTATAATAGTTATTATATCCCTTTCAATAAGATCGTTGCATTGACAGTGTACAGACGAGAAAAATGAATAGATTTGCTAAGAAAGCCGTTTGCCATTGAATAGTACCATGGAATAGTACCATGGAATAGTACTTTATTCGTGCGCATGCGTCACAGTCGGCTAAAAGAGAGCTGCCCACGCGCGCGCGCGAGAGAGACACTGCTTCCCAGGAAAACGGAAAACTTCTGGCGGGCTTCGTTCGCATGATGTGCTCAACGAGAAGACGAGCCAGGGACTAGAAAAACAATTTATCAGATTATTCAATTATCATTAAAGGTGTACTATTATGAAAATACAAGTTGATCTGTATTGATTTTTTATACCATTATCAATACCCTTTTCACTGAAAGAGAGTCCAAATGTGTTTCATATATTTTATAATATTTTTTCTTCATTATTATGTTGGCTTAGTTGGGAACGCCCCTAAAAATTTCTTTCAAATGTCAATCATGTTGTGACATCACACAAGTCAAGTTTGTTCACCTTTCTAAATCATGTTTCAGAGCTGGTTCTGTAAATAAAAAAAGGAAATAGGTAGATCAATGCAGGGATTTCAATTCAGGTGATTGCCCATGAAAGGGAATTAGAATGCGCAATTACCTGAATTTAAATACCTGCATTGATCCACATATTTCCTTTTGTTATTTACAGAACCAGCTCTGAAACATGATCTAGAAAGGTGAACAAACTTGACTTGTGTGATGTCACAACAGGATTGACATTGGAAAGAAATTTGTAGGGGCGTTCCCAACTAAGCCAACATAAAAATGAAGAAAAAATATTATAAAATATATGAAACACATTTGGACTCTCTTTCAGTAAAAAGGGTATTGATAATGGTATAATACATCAATACAGATCAAACTGTATTTTCATAATAGTGGACCTTTAAGACAAGGTAAGATTATTTAATCTGCTGCTATAGACTACTTTATTGTTGTTGTTGTTGTAAGAAGGGATATATAAAAGTAGTATAAAATGACTTGATTCTCAGTAGGCTACTGGCTAAAACTATTCGCACTCATTAGCATCAGATAGAATCATTCTCCCTCGGGCCGTTGGCCCTCGGGAGTATGATACTATCTGATTGCTCATTCGTGCGAATAGTTTTAACCAGAACCTCGAGAGTCATTGTATATTTCTATAATATATCACCAGTGACAAAATTGAAGAAATTCATAGTCGAATTATCAATGGAACGAACAATTTTAAAATGCCCTGTATACAGTGTAACCAACCCATCCAGAAGCTCAATAATGAACTTGAAGCGTGTGGGATCGGATACACAAAAACACGGAGCGAGCTAATATTGCTACTATATACCTACCAGGCATTGCCTGGCCTGGCGAGCTACCAGTACCAGGTCACAAACAGGTGCACGCGACCACGAGGAAATTATGAAATTAATACAGTAATGCAAATCAAATCATATTCATAACGATCTGAAATCTCACCTGAACTCCGAGAAATCTCACTGCCCTGACACTGGCCCTGACTCTAGTTGTTCCCGGGAGACTCGATTTCTCGATGTTATCCTCAAGATCTGGGCGTTGAACGTGAAAGTCAGAAGATGAATGACTTGGCGATTCCGCGCCGAAGAATCAGGAATGGTTGTACAAGATGGGCGGGGTATGCCAGTAGTAGTCTAAAAATGTAGGCATTATTAAAACATCTTATTAAGTTACAACATATTTTTACTTGTTAAAGATAAAACAATTAATAAAATATACATCATGCATTAAATGATAAATACATTTAGGGTCAAATGTTATTTGCTTTTGTATCACAAAGAAATTTGTATCATTATTTTAGAGTCAAATGAGGCAATTGAGACTGGTTTGATAGACTATAAACAGAAAACGAGAACCCGTTTTATGAATGGGACAGTACTATACTGGTAGTAGTGGTATCTCGACAAAAATAATAACAAAGGAGATTCCCTAAACCCAATTTTGTCACTAGAGGGTTGTCTTCACTAAACTATTTCAGCAAAAATGATCTCGAAACCATCCCTCTCTCTCTTTCTAAGTTACAGACAGACAGGTACTAGATAGATAGATAGGTAGGTAGGTAGATAGATAGATAGATAGATAGATAGATAGATAGATAGATAGATAGATAGATAGATAAATAGATAGTATAGATAAATACAGAGGAGATAGATGATTATTTATTTGTTGTCTCTGATGACCTCTCTCGGGTATGAGGGTACATTTTTTTAAATATAAATTCATTTATTGATTTAGTGTTGAACTTTGGGAGAAAAACATCATCCTCAACCAAAATGCTGTTCATCTTACGGGTCCAGAAATACGAATCATATATACGAGTAAACATAATTATTTACATGATGTGATCGCACAAACTATTGTGTACACTTGAACACACGAGTTCAGGTACAAATAAACATATCAGTCTTGAACTGAAAACTATTTGCAGATATGGATAACAGAGAAATTAGCAAGTTACTTTTTCACAATACAATTTCATAATAAAACAATAACGCTTTACCTTTTCAACTGTAAGGAGCATCATAAAGATGCCATTTTCTTGTTCTCTTAACCATAATTTTCATGAATTAGTGAAATTAGGTCTGATCCTGGTGGAATTCCTTCCTCTTTAATTTGATACAAATTCATTAAAGGAAGCAAATTAACAGTAGATATACACAATCACATTGTTTTTATAATTTTGTGTTTTTAATAACAAAAATTACAAGAGATTACAATATGTACAAAGATTACAATGATTTGGAAAATCAAGGAACCAATTACAATATTTACAAGATTAGATGATCAGTAAAAAAAAGAAAGAAATAACAAGTAAAAAGGGGTAGTGGCAGCAAAGATAATACATTTGTAAAAATATATGGGAAAATTAAATTTGGGTTTACATTGAGCTTGAGTTACAATCTATAATAATATCAATATCATTTATCATGGGATGCAGGAGGAGTATTGAAGATATTAATAGTAGGGTGGAACATTCGCCAAACATCACAAAGATTATATTCCTCCATTATAGCAGTAAGGGTATCTCTAGCTCTTTTATTAGAGTGCTCTTCTCTAGAACCTTGGTAAACATTTATCACATTCAGAAAAGATCGAGTGTGAGCTACTGGCTAATTTTGTTTTCCAAAGCATCTCGGCGAAAACATGGTTTTAGATATTGCTCCATACAGACCTGTACCTGTCTGTATCCTATGTTATGTTTGATGCTTGATGAATAAGAACACGCTAAAATATATTTCCGTAATATCAAGTCGAACGTCAATGCAATGGACCTTTGTAATGCTATTAAAATCGGAAATGGCTTGCGATTGTTATGTCCGCACAGGTCAATACAATTTCATGGACATAGATTGTATCGTATCAAAGGGGCATATTGGAGTCTGATGAAACATAAACTTAATTAACCAATGGGATATCAGTTGGTCAGATTAACTACCCCTTCACCTGGGCCCCGTAACATAAAGGTTTGCGATTAATTGCTAATCTGATAGCGATTGATATCAATCGCAAGTCTATGGCAAATCATGTACAAAAGTTTGCAATTGATCGCAAAATCAAATAGCGATTAATCGCAAACCTTCAGGTGACGAGGCCCTGATCGGAATTCTTTGTACGTTGCTGATAATGTACAATTATGCTAGGCAGTGTGAACCAAGGACTAGGCACAGATGTCTTTCCAAACTAAACACGATATATACTATCTGCGCGTAAAGTAGGTTAAAAGCCAATAGATCCGTACTCCGTGCATTGCATTGTGCGGACATAATAATCACAAACCTATTCAGATTTCAATAGCATTACAAAGGAGTATTGAATTGGTGTTTGACTTAATCTAATGGAAATAGTTTATATCATGTTTACTGATCATCATAATCATCAGACCACCGACATCACCACCATCAACATCATCATCATCACCTGCACCATCATATAAATATCACAAACACCACCATCATTGTTATCACCATCATCATCATCACTATCAACATCATCATCATCGATCGTCATTACCATCATCATCATCATTGCTCACATCACTAATCTATCATAACCTTCAGCATAACCCTAACATCTCCATTATCAACACTATCATCATCATCATCACCACCACCATACTCGCCATCACCATCATCATTATTATCATCATCAGTAGCATCAGTATCCTCTTCTTTTTCATCGCCGCTTTCATCATTATTACCCCTATCATCTTGATCATCATCACCACCACCACCACCACCACCACCACCATCATCATCATCATCATCACCATTACCATCATCATCATCATCACCACCACCATACTTCTCTAAGAACACTAAGAAGTACTGATCTTTTCATGAAATTTGTTTGAAATCGTCTGAAAAGGAAGCTTTAAACAAAGCCCTAAAGATCAGTACTTTTGGAACATTTCTTATTTCCTCTTCAATGCTCACATTCCTGAAACAGGCATATGGTATATGTATAAAAGGCTGAGTTAAAGAGATATATGTGTTCACTTGAATACGATTTGAGACAGGTATTTAATCAAAGTGAATAGAGAATCAATCATGGAAGCAATATACAGGATTATTTTGGTTTCCAAACATTTATTAGAAAATATGATAGTGATGACAGATAAGATTAAGTAATATGCTTATTGTTTTGGAGAACAAACAATAGTGACCCTCTATTTCAGTCTCGTAAGTTGGGGTTTGCAGTGTTCTTAGAGAAAAGCATGCTAAATGTTTATAGACAGCATACTTATGATATTTCTTGTTGTTTCTTTGTTTTGTTTTATGCAGATTGAATAAAAACTCTACTATACAATTAATCGGCATCTCTAACATCTGAGCTTGAGAGTCTCCAGATAGTTCAACAATCCACAGCATTCAATTTCTTGTTCGGCATTCTAACTGCTCCATTTCAGCTTAATTTGGACATTCATTGACTCAATCTTTGAAGAAGAACATCATTTCTTCACGCTGACGGCAAACTGCGCTGACCTTTGATCTTGTCTAATCAAAGGCAAATCAAAAGACAATAAAGTGCGCTGACCTTCTATCTGGTCGCCTAAAAAAGGCAAATCAAATGCGAAAATAGGTTTGCTCGGCAAACCAATCATCATCATCATCATCATCATCCCCAACACCATCATCAGGAGCATCAGTATCATCATCATCATTATCATCATCATCATCATCATCATCATCATCATCCTCATCATCCCCAACACCATCATCAGGAGCATCAGTGCCATCATCATCATCATCATTATTATTAACAACACCATCTTCATCATTACCACCATCATCATCACCACCATTATCATCAGTACAAATATCAACACCACCACCATCACCATCCTCATGATCAGGAGCATCATCATCATCATCGTCATCCTCACCATCATTATCAGCTTAATAATCATCAGCACCACCTGCAGTTTAGCACTTCTATCATTATCCAAATAACATAGATTCTACGGAATAAAATCAAGAAATTAAATCTGGTATATAGCATCTTTGTTTATTTGCAAAATATTTACATATTCATGTACAGTATGTAAACTCACATATATTGTATAATTACAAGCCATGAAAAGCCATGAATACTTCTTGCCTTATCCCGAATGAATAAATAATGATTTACATTGTGTTTCTGAGTTACTGTGAAGAAGATACACAGACAAACTCGGGTAGGAATCAAAGTACAGTCAAACCTCGTTATAAAGAGCACTGATATAACGAGCTCTCGTTATAACAAGGTAATTTTGCTGGTCCCATCTCTCTGTATGTTATTGTATTTTGACCCTGATATAACAAGGTTTCAATATAAAGAGGTAATTACTCTGGTCCCAACGACCTCGTTATATTGAGGTTAGACTGTATATTGTTTCATTGAACAAAAGCTTATTGAATTTTTCTAAAATGTATTTCTAAAATTCATAAATTGTTTTTTTTTGTTCATACATGAAAGATACCTCACAAGATAAGTGTCATATCAGTTTTCGATGAATACGGATGTCCCTGAAAAAGTTATGATTTTTTTCCTGTTTTCAGAAGGAATGAGATTACAAACAGATGATCCCAGTTGTTAATTATGCCAAGTTCCTGCAAAGACATTGAATTGACCCATGACTTCTTCAATAAAGCGGCAAAAAGCCACATAAGAAGTCTAAATCAAAGTCTGCAGGTTGAGTTATGGGATAAAGCTAGACTGAGCTTGGGGGCAGCCAAGAAAAATTACATAATTTTCAAAAGCAGCCTCGTAGGCTAAGCTAACCATACATTTAATGTCTCTGGAAATTCACTTAACCTGCGTGATGTGGCGATGGTGGAAGACTAAACAAAGCCCCTGAAGCTGAAGTGATGGCTATAAAGATGAGATGGTGCATTGTGATGAAGGTCCTGATAAAACAGCAACGCCCACAAGCAGAGGTACGAGAATCCTTTATGAAGTATGAGCACGCTTACAAGGACGTTCAAGATGCATATGTTTGTAACACTGCAGCAATCATGGAATGATGCTGCTTACAACAAAGAGTGGATGGAGGAATTTCAGGATACATCTCTCATAGTTAACTATCATTGACTACAAAGTGGATAGGGTTAGTAAAACTGTTCTGGAAGAAAACTCTCCCAGTCCCAAGGTTGACAATCAGAAGGACGATAGATCTGACAAGGTAGAATAATATGGTCACAGATTTAGTTCCCAGATGGCAAGGTAAGAAATGCCAAAGTTCAGTTAAGTTCAGTGGAGATGTTAGAGAATATGGTGTATTCAAGTCAAATTTTGTGCATCTAGTTGACGCCCTCTGGAGGTGACAAGAGACGTGAGTATCAACTACGACGAGGATTGCAAACAGTTAGATGCAATATACAATGACCTCCAGGGTAGATAGAAATTTAATCATATTGACTAATAGTGGACTTATAATGACGATCCTTAATATTTCATATATGTTCTAAATTTTGTAACCGTGTAAGGTAAACTAGTGGTACGCCTGCATGCACACATATCATTCACAATGCCGGAAACGGACGAGCAAGAAGATTCTAGTTTGGTTTCTGCCAGTACACTTGGTGCTGTAGGTCTGAAATTGCCGCAGTTCTGGCGCAATGACCAGGAAATCTGGTTCGCTCAAGCGGAGGCGTTACAGCGGAAAAAACTAAGTATGCGCATGTGATTGCAACACTTCCACCCGAAGTCGCGCAAGATATCCGCGACATTTTGATAGGCTCACCAGCTGCGGAGCCATATACCAATCTAAAACGCGAATTAATCGCACGGACTACAGAGTCCGAACAAAGACGCGTCCAAATGCTTCTTACGCAAGAGGGGTTAGGAGACCGCAAACCGATTCCGCTATTGCAGCTAGTAGGTAATGAAAAATTGGAAAGCGGCATTCTAAAGCAGCTTTTCTTGCAGTGCCTACCTCAAAATGTGCGCTTGATTTTAGCCTCTACTACATGTAGCAATACTTTAGCCCTAGCGGACTAAGCCACGCTGGTTGACCGTATTTTAGAAGCGCATGTTCCAACTGTAGCTTCAGTTCCCAAACCTTCCACACAAGCGGCAATTTTCGAACTGTCCCAATCAACAGACAAAACGTTAGCGAGTTGTCTTGAAAAGTAGCAATGTGAACGGAGCCGAAGCCGTAGTCGTAGTCGCAGCCGTGGTGCTCAGCGCAAATCAGCTAAACCTACAAAAAGGCCAAATTTCACCGCAAGTTTTGAACAGAACGAGCATGGCTATTGTTGGTTCACAACTAATATGGTACCAACGCGCATCATTGCCAGTTACCCTGCAACTGGTCGGAAAACGTCTAGTCGGCAGAGTTGCAGCGACAAATTCCGTCAGCAGTCGTCCAGAAAGTTGCTTGTTTTATGTATCTGACAAGCATTCCGGATGTAAGTTTCTGGTTGACACTGGCGCGGCAGTTTCAGTTATTATGCCAACACGAAGGCAGAAGACGAAACCATCCTGTTGAGAGTAAACAGTGAAGGACCGTGTGCCACCAAAATCTCATCCAGGTAGTTCGTCAGGATCAACCACGTAAGGTAAGCTACACTTTACCACATTTCTTTCTTAGCAATATGAGATCAATAACAAACAAGTTTGACGAATTTGAGAGTACTCTTCGAGATTGTGAAATTGATGTATGTGCTGTGACTGAATCGTGGCTGTCTGCGGATACTGTGGATTATTTCTCAATTCCAAGATATTCACATTTTTCTAAGTGCCGTGTAAGTCGCAGAGGAGGGGGTGTGTCCGTTTTTGTTAAGGATGAGCTCAATCCTTCCCCGGTCACAGCTATAGATGTACCCGACAACCTCAAAGTCACGTGGGTTCAGATACGTCCCTGTAGGCTCCCACGTAAACTATCCAGTATCCATATAGCCCTGGTATATTCTCCTCCGAATAGCGGTACCAAAGACGAGTTAATCAACCATATAGTGCAGTCTGTTGATGATTTACGAATGAGACAACCGTCCACTGGACTGGTTGTGCTCGAAGACTTTAACCAACTAGACACGGATGTCATCTGTTCCAACTGTTCTTTCCAAGTTGTGGACATGCCAACGAGAACAATGCAATCTTGGATAAGATCTTAACTAATTAGAATTTGAACGAATGCCATTTGGATTGTGCAACACCGCACAATCAATTCAGAGATTCATAGATCAATTCATGAGAGGTCTACCTTTCATATATTCCTATATTGAGGACTTACTGGTCACTAGCGATAGCGAAGAAGA
This sequence comes from Temnopleurus reevesii, assembly GCA_036244855.1. Classification (NCBI taxonomy): domain Eukaryota; kingdom Metazoa; phylum Echinodermata; class Echinoidea; order Temnopleuroida; family Temnopleuridae; genus Temnopleurus; species Temnopleurus reevesii. The sequence goes on from BQKZ01002144.1 coordinate 61,123, forward strand.
GCACGCGCTTTTTGATAGACTTAAAGAATTAGGTGCTGTAGTCAACCCAAACAAGTGCGAATTTGGCAAGTCAGAACAAGAATTTCTAGAGTTGAGGAAATATGGCGACCATGCTTGCGATACGTATTTTGTTGGAGTGGAGTTGGACTTGTGTCATGCCCTAACCTTAGTTCAACACAAAGTATTAATCACCAGTATACAATAATGGATCCAGTAAACAGTCCTGCTAAGAAGAAACTTAGGAAGGAGAAATCTGAGGAGATTTGTTTGTCGGGAAAGTCGAAAGACGCCCCACTAAGTGCCTGTACGGAAATGCAGGAAGAACCGCCCGCGTGGTTCTGGGCATACGAGGCTCGTTTAATCGCTCGTTTTGAACAATTATCAGAGCACCATGGGCTTATACAGTACAATTTTGACGAGGTGAGTGACAAAGTAACTACAAATCGCACCCTCAAAGGCAGAAGATAAAATAGACGATTTGGAGAATCGCTCTCGTCGGAATGATATTGTCATATCTAATCTACCAAAAGTAGGAAGCGAAGATGATGGCGGAGCAGTGCCTTGTGTGAAGAAGCTACTTTCCAAAGCTAAGATAGACATTGATATGATTGCCTTGACTACAAGAATCCACCGTACTCCTTCCCACAGGAACAATATAAAAGGTGCAACCCCCCCGGCCTGTCCATATTGGTTTTACTCACTACAGATGCAAGGATAGAGTTAAGAAGGAGTTAATCAAATACGTCCCTTCACCGAATCAGAGAAACTAAAAGTTATTTGTTAATATCGAGACGTGTGGTTGATCAGAGGAAAGTCCAGATGGCCACCTTCAAGGCTTTGAAGGAGAAGGGTTTAAAGCCCTTTCTCATATTCAAAAAGTATTTTTATAATGTTCAAACGCGACACAAAAGATTCGCGACTCCAGAAAAACAACACGTGTTTTCTTAGTTAACATTGAAGAGAAAAGAATCTCGACCATTTTACTTTCTATTGTCTGTTGCCACATCGGTAGCGATCGAGGATTCCGTTACGAGTTGTGCACTCGAGAAGTCAAGTAATTAAATTGTTTTGCTTAACTACGTAAATAGTCCAATCAGGTTTGGCATATTAACTTTTACCAACCAATAGAAGTTTGCCTTTTTGGACGTTTTCCCCAGCAATATCGAAACTTCATTCTTAACACATGTTTTAATTTTATTTTTGGATCCATCCTTGTTCTCGGCAAGAGGTTTATTTTTCTTCGCAAAAATGTAATCACCGTCACTTCCAGACATAACAAACGGACGACAAGGGATCAAAGAAAGAATGGAAAATTCATTTCCAGATTCCCTGCTCCAAAGTGAAGTTCAAGGTGAATACTAGCGCCCAGTGCAACATCATATCAGCAGACAGGTTTGAAAAGCTGGCAGAAAACTCAGAAAAATTAGATATGAAGCTGAAACCAAGTAACGTGACTGTGGCTGTATGGGGTTTGAAATGTCAAAATTCCTCAATTTGTTCTACCGCCCTCTTTTGACTTGAAATGCTTAGTGCACTGCTGCCATCTTGTGTTGAGTGCACATCACATAAGCTACTAAGATATGGAGCTCTAGCTGTAAACCTAGAGATGGAAATCCACTTCAATCAGGCCTTTTAAAGTATTGGCGTTCGATCTGATTGCTTTAAGATAGCGGAATAGAGTATCAAGAATTCAAAAGGAAGACAAGAATTCAAGAAGTAAACAAGAATAAAGATGAATCCTGTGAACCTATTCAACGTTTTAATTTCCATGCTTTGGGGGTGCAGCTACAGTGATACTCTACCGGTGATACTCAACTAAGAGTGATATTCTTCGCGTGACTACCAAGACACGGTTGTCTCGCCATGGATGAAACGTCTGCAACAAGAGATAGACAGCTTACGTCAAAGGGCATTGAGTATCAACAGCAGCTGAAAATGAAGGAGTTAAACCGAGCAGTCTCTGCCTGGAGGAGGGCTGCTATCAAGCTGAGGACACTTCTTGGTGATGATGCAGAAACCCGAGAAGTGAGAAGTAACAGAGATGCCTTGCAGAAAGCTTTGGATCTTTTATTTGCGGTAAAAGAGCAGCACCAAGCCTTTTTGCACAACGCATGATATTGAGGATGACAGTGAAGAAAGGCTGGAGGAGATAGAAATAGAACACAGTGAGATAACTAAGCTGACACTTGCAACTCTTCTTGAGATGAAGGACAGCGTCGGTGCAGCAAGTAAGTCAGCACGATCGAGAGTCAAATCTAAGAAGTCATCCTCACATGTTCGGACCCAGTCTTGGGTCAACGAATCCACAAGGGATCCTCCACCTCCTCCCCCTCAAATCCCCTCGGCTCTACCACCTCCTCCACCTCAAATCTCCTCGGCTCCACTACCTACTCCGCCTCAAGTGTCCTCGTCTCCACCGCCTCGAATTCCCGCATCTCCAGCGATGGTGGATCAGATTCGCATGTCCAGATTACCTCTTCCAGAGCCATCAGTATTCCATGGAGATCCACTGTCATATCCAGGATGGAAGAATAGTTTTGATCTGTTGATAGCAAATATTGGAATCAAACCCAGTGACAGGTTTTACTATTTGCAAAGGTACTTGCGCGGCCCTCCATTGGAACTTGTGAAGGGTTACGCTCTTCTTATTTCGGATGATTCCTACCAAGAAGCTGTCAAAGCTCTGGAGAAAAGATATGGAGACCCCTTCATGTTAGCCGACGCATACAGAACCAAGCTTGAATCATGGCCCAGGATTGGCGCCCGGGATGGTCAAGGACTAAGGAATCTGTCAGACTACCTGAGACAGTGCAAGACTGCCATGAACTCAATTCCATCTCTGTCTCTGCTGGACGATGAGAGGGAAAATCGCAAGATACTCATGAAGTTACCGGAATATCTCATCACCAATTGGGGTCGCCAGGTAGCAACCTACAGATTGAACTTTGCTAGATACCCACCATTTCATGTATTCTGCAAATTCATGGAGGCAGAAGCAGATCTGGCATGTGATCCAATCACTAGCCTGAGCAGCCTGGACCTGAAGTCTTCGACAAGGAAGAAACCCAGCATGTCATCTATGAATACGTCAGCAGAGTGTCTTTCTACTGATCCTTCACCTTCTAAATACAAACCCCCGCCTTCTTGTGTGATTTGTGACAAAACCCACAGACTTGATCAATGCGAAAAGTTTGTCACGTGGAAGACTCTTGATGAAAGGAAAGAACTTATCAAGCAAAGGAGGCTGTGTTTTGCTTGTTTGCGATGGGGACATATGTCTAGACA
>BQKZ01002145.1:48293-70629 GCA_036244855.1 Temnopleurus reevesii
ACGTTCCTGCCGAACCTGACTCGGAGCTCCATGGTGGATCTCTGCTCCATTGATCCGTGTAAGATGAAGAGCAAGAAGGAGCTGGATATGTTCTTCCTCACCAAGAGAATGAATGAGGCAACCACGCTCCAGCGGCTGGAGAAGACCTGGAAGGAACTGGAGTCCCGCAGGATCGTACCCGATGATAACATGAAGAACCTTTACTCGCAAAGGAAGCGGCAATTGATGGCAAAGGAATCACCAGATCAAGATACATAAATCTTTGAACCAAAGTAACCATGCTCCAGTAGCTGGAGAAGTCCTTTAAGGATTACACCTAAAGGTAACCAGAAAAACCTTTACTCTCAGAAGAAGTGGAACGTGATGGCAACGGAATCAAAGGATAAAGGCACATAATCTTTGGACCAAAGTGACCATGCTCCAGCAGCTGGCGAATTCCTTGAAGGATTGTACCTAAGGTTATCCTGAAGAACCTTTACTCGCAGAAGAAGAGGCAATTGATGGCAAAGGTATCAACGGATCAAGGTACATAAATCATGCTCCAGCAGGATTGCTCTAGACGATTACTTGAAGAGTCTGTACTTGCCGTGGAAGCAGCACTTGGTGGCAAAAGGAATCAACAGAAAAGGTCCAGAACTGGAATGAGACTACATGATCTTTCACTATCATATTGCTTATATTACGTACACCCTGGGTTGTGTTTCATAAAGCTGTTCACAGATCTATGCATGACTCTACAGTAGACTGGTTACCCTTTCTTCAGTGTGATTCATTGCTAGGGGTAATCATTGAGTGCAGGAAAGGATAACCAGCCGTTCGTAGAGTTGTGCATTTATGAAACACAAGCCTGGAAGTAACATGGATTTAGTGTCTTCCTGGGCAAATAATCTATGGTCAGCATAGTGTGAGGTGAAAGGCTGGCCCGTTCTTTCATATTTGACAAGGCTGTTGATATCTGCCTATGTGGAAATCCATTTATATGGCAGTTTTCGATTTTTTTCTGTTCCAAATGTCTTCCAATGCATGTTATGTTCACTTTCAAAACAGTCTTTTCATCTTTTTAAAGAAATCCTATTAAAACATTTTAGCCCTTTGACTCATTAGTTTGAGTAGATTTCTTATTTTTATTATACCATATATCATTTTGATGCAATCAAGCATAAAAATCATTTAATTTGATTTTGATTTTGATTTTATTAATTTCAATTCAACAAAATGCAAATCAAATACCCTATAACAATCAGAAAATAAATGCAATACAGATAATTTTAGCTAATTTTTGATAGATTATATTGAGTACCCCTTCTACACAACATGCAATTCATTTTTAATAGGCTGTTTTGAGATTGTAGCATGTTGGGCGTGTAGATAATGTTGTCGAAGAGGATGGTAAAAATAGTTTGACAAGAGTACATTAAAGTCATCTTTCAACATACTGGTGCTATGACATTTTTATGTACTTACAATTTTTAAAATGTTTTTATTGCTTTGTAACAACAGTAAGTTTTTACAATGCACATATTACAAATGATAATTTATTTTGCTTAAAACCAACTAAGTTAAAAAAAAAACTTGCAATACAAAGAAAAGAAGAGTTATTTTTAGGGGCTATGTCTTAATTATATTGCTCTCCAGATTTTCATAAAACATAATATTTGATCTTAGTAATAACCAGAAATTATTTCCAGAATTGCACAAAAAATTGAAAAGAATATTTGAAACTATAAATGAATCATATGTGCCCAATTATTTTGCAAGAAAATGTTATATAATGGTAAAGTAACAGGCAAAATGAGGCTGAAAACTGGTCTGTGTCAGGAATTTTATATAATACCAGTCTGACATGCTACTTCCTGTGTTGGCTACACTGGATAAATCTGTGGTGACTTAAATTATCACGATTTTAACCAATTTTGCATTACTTTATTAGATTTCCCTTGTAAAGACAAGTCGTATTGTGCATTGTTATAGTTATCAACATAATATCACTTTGTCCTACTTATTTTCAAAATTGAAGTTCATTGCAAATTTAAGAGTAGCTTTGAAGGATTTTCATGTATTTTATTTCATCTTCAATTGCCATTCCTTTTCACATAATATTTTGAGAGTTTATTTGCAAAAGGGTTATGGAGAAAAGTTTGTTTCGCAGTGCAAGTTTGTACGTGCATCTCGAATCTCAAATCTGATTTAAAATAGATGTAAACCTCTTTTGCAACTGGACTCTTCATATCATTACACAAACAAATATAAGTTTCTCTCCTACAAAGTTTCAATAATTGTTAATCTATTAACTAGTTTTTATGGCCTATAAACAAAAACTATTCATGGGTCATAAAAACTAGTTAATTTCAACATTTATTGAAACTTTCATATGAGAAGATAAACCTTCATTTTATTTTGATTATGATCATGGTAACACCTAGTATATAGTAATGAGTAATTATATGTTTCTTTTTATGCCTCTGCCAAACTTGGCTCAAGTATGTATAAGCATGTGAGGATGAACTGATTAGATTTTAGGTCCAGAGGGTCAAAGGTCAAAGGTCACAGGACCAAAAAACTTGTAAACAATCACCAAAAATAGCTTGTTACCGCAATAAGTTCAGAATTGCTGGACCGATTTTGACCAAACTTTGCTCAAGTATGTATAAGCATGTGAGGATGAACTGATTAGATTTTNACAAAGTTTATGGGTATTACAGAATTCAGTAGTCAATGGGTTACGGTAACATTATCATTATTATAAAAACAAATGCAAGTTTCTCTCCTCCAGAGTTTCAATAATTGTTGATCCATCAACTAGTTTTTATAGCCCATGAACAAAAACTATTCATGGGCTATAAAAACTGGTTGATTTCAACAATTATTGAAACTTTTAAGAGAAGATAAACCTTCATTCTGTTTTGATTATGATCATGGTAACACATTAGTATATAGTAATGAGTAATTATATGTTTCTTTTTATGCCTCCGCCAAACTTGGCTCAAGTATGTATAAGCTTGTGAGGATGAACTGATTAGATTTTAGGTCCAGAGGGTCAAAAGTCAAAGGTCACAGGACCAAAAAACTTGTAAAAAATCACCAAAAATAGCTTGTTACCGCAATAAGTTCAGAATTGCTGGACAGATTTTGACCAAACTTGGCTCAAGTATGTATAAGCATGTGAGCATGAACTGATTAGATTTTGGGTTCAATGGGTCAAAGGTCACAGGGCAAAAAAACTTGTAAAAAATCTCCCCAAATTGCTTGTTACTGCAATAAGTTCAGAATTGCTGGACAGATTTTGACCAAACTTGGCTCAAGTATGTATAAGCATGTGAGGATGAACTGATTAGATTTTGGGTTCAGTGGGTCAAAGGTCAAATGTCACAAGCAAAAAAACTTGTGTGAAATCACCTGATAAAGTTCATTATTGCTATAACCTCAGAAAAATTGAACCAATTTCTTTCAAACTTAGCTCAATTATGTATAAGCATGTGAGGAAGAACTGATTTTGGGTTCACGGGGTCAAAGGTCGCAGTGCCCAAAATTGGTAAAATGTTTTTGATTTCTGATGGCATGGTACAAGCCGTACATACTTTTCTGATTGCGTGATTGCGGAGGCATAAATTTTGACCGTGCGCGGTCGAGGATTCATCTAGTTTAATCAAGCATTGTGGTCAAGTGTTTAAATCTCAGCTCCTTTAGATAAAAAGTTATGGGTGCAAATCCCAAACATGATGATTATTTCCTTCAGCAGGAAGCGAAGCATTGTCAGGAGTAATTGTATCTTGAAATTTTAGGAATGTGGGTTAAATCTCAGTTAACAATACAAAAACAACTTGGGCATTCTGCAGGTGGATATGTCTGCTGTATATGGTGCAAATATTAGTTTTACATCTATACTGAACCTTCTACAACAACATCAACAACTACTATTACTACTAACTCTACTAATATTAATAATAGTAATACATGAAATTTCTATAGCGCTTAATTCCAATCAGGTTTGAAGCGATTAACATAATGAATGCTTTCACTTATAAAACATTCAACATAGGACATAGCGTATACATAATACATATAAATTAAATTAATCAATGTGCAAAATAATGAGAAATATCAAAACTTATAAGTATTTAAAAAATGTGATAAATGAGAGAGGTTGTGGCAAAACATGATTTATTGGCTCTTGGAGAGAAAAGTTTTATAATCTTGGTGATAATAATGATAATTATAACATTGAGGATGTTGTAGGATTTTACAAACAACACTGCCAACAACAACACCCACTGATGATGACAATAGTAATAGTAGTAGGGCAATTCCACATGAGAAAATGATCCAAAATGTAATTCCGTTACCACTGTTTTGTGAAGTTTAAAGACCAAACAGAAGAAGTAAACATGAAACTTCCTTTCATATGGTGTAAAGGTACTAATGCCATCACATGAAACACAAAATCTGTCAGATTTCTTATTTGCTTGGAGACCAGAAATGTATTATGAGTCAGTAACGGACTTACTCTCTGATAATTCCTTTACCGAATCACAATACCTAGCTGGTACCCAAACAAAAAAAGGAATCTTACAGATTTTGTGTTTCAGGTGATGGCATTAGTACCTCTGCGCTATATAAAATTATTCAAACTGACTAAGATCGTACAAGTATAGCACAAAGGAATAAATCAAGAGCCAAAAATCTCTGATTTGTAATGCCGTTACCATGGAATTGCCCAATAGTAGTAGTAGTAGTAGTAGTAGTAGTAGTATTAATAGTATTAAGAATAAGAATAATTACAACAAAAATACCAAACAACCATCACCACCACCAGCAGTGATAGTGATAATATGATAATGATGATGATAATAATGATGATAATAATGATGACGATTATGATATAGCGCACACATCTATCTTTTAGCGAGGGATTGCCTCTCCTATTTCAATTAGACTGCATTTACATTCAGCTCTGCATATATTCATCAAAATCAATTGCCCAGATTTTGGAAATGTGCCAAATAAACAAACAAGTCTGTGGGAGTGTAGATTAAAAAGAATATATAATTTCAAGTGTAATTCAAAGAGATAATACTCAGAAAGATCTAATCATTAAAAAAATCTGAAATCAGAGGAAGTGTGATAATTTTCATGGTCTATTTCCTGTTGTTTGAAAAGGTGTTTAGTATGAATTTGCCAAGATGGTTCATGTGAGAAACATATATGTTTGATATTAGCATACAAAGCAAAAATTGAACTGAATGAAACATATATTTCCTTTTTCATACACATAATCAATACAAAATAACATGGCAAAATAATGAATCAAAGGAGGCGAGTACCCTGGAAGCATAGCTTGTGTTGGGATGATGAATATATCATTATGTAGAAATTCAGTTCAGTTTAGTTTATTTTCATGTCCAATCAAATCAAAATATAATTAAAAAAATCAATTAGAAAGTTCCAAAGAAATCATGATACATAAATCAATTCATACATCAAAAGTCTATTTGGGATACAATAATAAGACCAAACAACAACAATAATGATGGGACTGGAAATGGAGGGGTATACTAAAAAGCAGGGCTTGCAAAGTGTATACCCCTCAAAATATAAGAAATAATAAATATGTATACATAGATATTATTAAGTGTAACCTTGTTGTAAAGAGGTTGGATATAGCAAGATACCTGTTATAACAAGGTGATTTTATTGGTCCCAGCTCTTTATAGTTCTTTGGAATTTTTACCCTGATATAGTGAGGAACCTGATATAACAAGGTAATTTTCATGGTCCCAAGGACCTCGTTATAAAGAGGTTTCACTGTAGTACATATTATACATGTTATATACATTCACATATGCATACACATTACATATATAAATATATATATGTATATGTATACAAAGACACGAAAACACAAACAATTTGGACTGAGTTGCTTGGATACCCCCTTGAGAAATAGAAAAATCCAAATTTGACCTCATGACAAATTTTATATCATATTGCACTTTTATGCAGTCATTATTTGCATGCTATTGCCCTGTATGAAACAAAATTGTCTGGTTTAATGATAAAAAACAGATAATAGGTGCCCATGTTTGTGCAGTGGTAAAATATATATCATTTGGTTGAATTTGGATTGATTCACTTGGCTACTCTTCGTGAAATAGAAAAATCCAGATTTGACCCCATGATAAATTTTCTGTTATATTGCACTGTAATGCAGTCATTATTTGCATGCTATTGCCCTGGATGAAACAAAATTGTCTGGTTTTATGATATAATACAGATAACGGGTGCCCATGCTCCTGCAGTAGTACGAATACCATATATCAATAGGTTAAAGTTAGACAGATTCACTCGGATACCCCTTGTGAAATAGAAAAATCGAAATTTGACCTCATAATGTATTTTGTACTATTGCTTTCCAGTCAGTCATTATTTGCATGCTGTTTTGCCCTGTATGAAACAGAATTGTCTGGTTTTATGATATAATACAGATAAACGGGCGCCCATGCTTCTGCAGAAGTACGAATATATCAACAGGTCAAAGTTAGACAGATTCACTCAGATACCCCTCGTGAAATAGAAAAATCCAGATTTTACCTCATGATAAATTTTCTGTTATATTGCACTTTTATGCAGTCATTATGTGCATGCTATTGCCCTGTATGAAACAAAATTGTCTGGTTTAATGATATAAAACAGATAATTGGCACCCATGTTTGTGCAATGGTAAAATATATATCAATAGGTCAAAGTTAGACAAATTCACTCTGCTGCCCCTCGTAAAATAGAAAAATTCAGACTTCACCTAATTATAAATTTTCTGTTATATTGCGCTCTCATGCAGTCATTATTTGCATGCAATTCCCCTGTATGAAATAAATTGTCAGGGTTTTATGATATAAGACGGATAATGGGCGCCCATTCTTCTACAATATCAAAGACATATCATTTGTCAAATTTATACTCATTCACTTGGCTACCCCTTGTGAATAAGAAGAATCCAGATTTGACCCCATGATAAATTTGCTATTATATTGCACTTTTATGCAGTCATTATTTGCATGCTATTGCCCTGTATGACACAGAATTGTCTGATTTTATGATATGAGAAATATAATGGGTGCCCGTGCCCGGCAATGTTAAAAGATATATCATTTTTTACATATTGCTCGATTGCCCCAAATCTTATGTCAGCCCTTACACCATGTAGCTTCTTAAGCTCCGGTCACATAGGGCCCCGGAAGCAACACGATTCAGCACAACTCTTTGTTCGGGGGGGGGGGGGATTTAACTGTGAATTAACAAATAGTCGTGTTGAGTCGTGTTGCTTCCGGGGTCCTATGTGACCGGGCCTTAAGCTGAAGATGAAGTGCGCCTACTTCGAAAAATCTTCATACTAAAAAGTTGTATTTTCTTTGTTATATTACCGGTATTATTTAAATCTATCATTTAGTCAAATTTGGACTGATTCACTTTGCTACCCCTCGTGAAATAAATAACATAAAATTGAAAATTTGACCTCATCTTTAGTGTTCTATTGTATTGCGCTCTCTGACCGTTATTATTTGGATATTGATACACACTTATTGCCAATTTACGTACTGTGCAAATATAATGTGCAATAAAATCCACGTTTGAAGGCCAGTATCTTTCTTTTTTGATAGCTTTAATATCTTTTGTGACTCTTTTGGCCCGTATTCTGATGTCAGGTTTAACTTAAACCAGAGTTTAAATCTATGGCTTAAGTATGGGAAGCCAAAAGAGGCTTGAATCTTTAACAGTCAGTGTTTAATTTACCAGCACACTTGGCGCCCATAGTATTAAAAATGTCTTGGAATAAAATCTTAGATAGTGTTCTACGGTATTAGAGCATGGGAAAAGAGAGCAGTTAAAATAAGAATTATACAGTTTAAATAAAATTTGGGAAATTTGGGCTCCCCATACTTAAACCACAGATTTAAACTCCAGTTAAAGTTAAACCTGACATCAGAATACGGGCCAAAGGTTTTAATATGTGATCTTTCACTTTCACTGTACATGATGAGGGCATTACCAAAGATATCACTTTTAAAATCTGTAGTTTCATTTTTTTTTCTATTGGATATGACTTATATTTGGATTGTATTTCACAAAACCATTTGCAATAAAAGTTATACAAATGCTTGATATGCACTTTGATTATTTTTTTTTATGATCTTTGTGTTCTTTCTATTTAGATGAAAATGAAACTCTGCGATAATGATAAACACATTGTTTTTATGGTAGTGATGTCGACAATTTTGTGGGTGTGTATATTTTGTATGTTCATGAGTACTTTGTATGTATGTGTGTTTATATGTCTTTGGGATTTGCATGTTAGTGGTGTGCGTTTGTATATATTGCGTGAGTGTTTGTGTGTAGACTATGTATGTCCTGTATGTATGTGCGTGGAAGAGTGTGTGTGTTATTTCCGTGTTAGAGCGAGAGAGCTAGAGAGTGCGTGTGTGTTTGTAATAAAAGTTATATAATTACTTGATACACAAATTTGATATATTTTTTTCAAATGATTTTGTCGTTCTTTATATTATGTAAAATAATGAAACTCTGGTGGTGATGAAGAACACATAATAGTTATTTGATAGTAGTGGTGTCAGCAATCATGTGTTAAAAAGGATGTCAAATATTAGTTTTATGTTCGTGTATTAGTATGGGTGTGTGCTTTGTGTATGTTCATGAGTACGCTGTGTTTGTGTGTGATGTGCCTGTTAGTGCTTTGTACATGTATTTGTATATTGGGTGTGACATTGTTTGTGTGTGTGTGTGTGTGTGTGTGTGTGTGTGTGTGTGTGTGTGCATATGTGTGTGAGTTAGTGTGTGTGTATATGTGTGTGTTTGTGTGAAGTCTTTGCATGCTTGCATTCTGTTTCTGAATGCACCATGCACACAACACTTCCCCCATTGATCGAGAGGGCGATTCACGGCTCTACAATACTTTTCATTTTCCCTCTTTTTTTTGTCTGGAGTCAGTTGTCAACCCATTCAGCTGAAAATTCTAATGTTGAATTCTGTTTGGTCTGAGAATAAAGCAATATAAAGTCCTTGACATTATTTGTCGAGCAAATTCTATACAAAATGGTTCGAAGTGCCAACTATACCTGTTATTTGGGCTACAACAAGCTGATGTTGGACTCAAACTGAGGTTAGGTTCATATTATTGTCGATTTTAAAAGGTTGATTGTCGGTTGATTGACCAATACTGTAATAATAATAATTATGTGACGTATACATTATGCGTGTACCCATGATTTGAAGATCAGGGGTAAGGGGGGGGGGGGAGTGGCTCGACCAAAATAAAAATAAAGAAGCTTGTACATTGAATTCTATCAGAGCTGATAAGCAAAAAAAAAAAAAAATGAAAAGGTCATTAACTATTTGGCGCCTCCCCTCCCATAAGCTGACAAGCAAAGTTTGGTCGCCTCTCAACAATTTTTGGGAAAATTTGGCGCCCCCCCCCCCCGACTCTGACCCGTGGAGCTTATTCCCCAAAGATGCGCTTATCATAACCAACATAAAAATTGATAGGCGCTGACGTATTTACACTTCATTGTGAGTGACCCCCTCCTACCTGGACACCACTAAATTAAAAGCATATTTTACCTTTAAAACAGGGACGTTTTATTTTTTTCAGTACGTTTCCATTTAAAGTATTCGATGAGAACGTGCCATTCGTGATTTCGTTCTTGCACGTTAATTGTAATAGTAGATCTATTCAATTCGATGATATATTTAGTTCTCACTCGGCACAAGCATAGTGAAAACGCATTGACCCGAATTCACAATGGCAAATATAATGTCTCCCACTAAGGCAAAATCTTGCTGGATTTTTCGGTTCGACTTCTTTTTCTCACAGCACAATCAAAGTGTTAAATTCAACAGTTATTGAGATATGTATTATAAACGTCAAATGACATGTCAATGTGAAACATACAATTGATTCAACTTTTGAATTTTTTTCAAATGATGTGTTGGGTTTACATAAATGTTAACCAATTGAATCAAATATCCCATTGTTTATTGCAACATGCGGTGGACGATTGCTTTGTAAGATACCAGCTAGTGTCCATTGAAATCTTAAATAACTCCGATGACTCTTGGCTAGTTTGCATGACTATAAACAATGTGGACTAACTCTACCTTAAAGGGGTACTTTACTCAGACATTGACGTGCTCTTTAGTGGACGGAGAAAAATACAATGATCAAACTGTGAACATTTGAGCAGAATCCGACAATCCATTCAAAAGCTATGCATTTTCACAAAGTTTTCATTTCCACCCCTCATGCGCTATTTAAATTGTGGCACAAAATGGGTGCCAACATGGAGAACTCTGCATCTCTTTGTACACAAAATTTCACATTTTGTTCCTTTTGACGAAAGGTAGATGAGGAATCAACATGATTCATCCCGAAATGCAGGCAGAATCAATGCGTCCATATTATACTTGAAGAGAAAGTTTTGTATACTTTTCTAGAAAAAGAAGAAAATATGAAATTCTGTGTACACAGTGAATGAAGAGTTTGCCATGTTTGCAGCCGATTTGTGCATGTAGGTTGCCAACGAAACTTTATCAGGTAAAATAATAATAAAACATATTAAAAAGTCTATGGCAAAACACACCAAGGTTATCAACTTTCAATATTCGTCGCACCTTATTTTTATTACAGACCCCATAACCCCTAACCAAAGATATGTTATTAATTTGAAAAGAAAAAGCATTTTCCTTATCACAGCGACAAACAATGGTATAAATCAAATTTTATACCGACGTTGTGCATGCGCATTTCTGATCGACTTGATTTAATACACTAATACTGAATTGTTCTCTTTTAGAGAATCAGTGAGTATGCTACTATTGTTTTTCTCCATCTTTTTCCTGTTAACCTTCGGCGATTATTGGATTTGGCGATAATGATTCACACGTCGCCATGGATAGATCAATATATTTTAGTGGAAGTTGACCATGAAACTTGAAACTGGGCTGCAAACAAATTAGTATCAAATTAGTGTCCTTGTAATATGTGTTTAGAACGGACCCTTCCTCTGGCGTACAACTCGTTCCTTTTCTCTCTCCTCTCTCTATCTCTCCCTCTCTCTCTCTCTCTCTCTCTCTATCCAACACACACACACACACACACACACACACACATACAAACGTGCGCGCACACACACAATCTCTCCCTTTTCCCCTCTCTCTCCTTCTCACACACACACACTCTTTCCCCTCTCTCCCCTCTCATACACACACACACACACACACACACACACACACACACACTTTTCCCCTTTTATCAGACTCCCCCCTCTCTCGCTCTCTCCCCCTCCCTCCCTCTCCCCTCCCTCTCTCTCCCTCTCTCTCTCTCTCTCTCTCTCTCTCTCTATATATATATATATATATTTGTTTGTTTAGTGTATTTATTTTTAATTTTGCTCTGCTCTTAACGTGCATCGAGCACTCTAGCACACGAAGCACCCATGTTTGGTTTTTTGGTGTATTTATTTTTGATTTTATATATATATATATCACACACACACACACACACACACACACACTTTTCACCCTTTCTTTCTTTCTTTCTTTCTTTTCTCTTTCTTTCTATCTATTTCCCTCTCTTCATCTCTCTATCTCTCTCTCATACACACATAAACACACACACACACACACACACACACACACACACATACATACATACACCTATCTCACCCATTTCGTTCTGTTATTCATTTCCTTCTTTCTTTTCTCTCTCTTTATCTCTCTATGTACCGTGATGCCAACCGTTCCCGAACTTTATGAGGTCGGTAAAAATCAAAATGAAAATGAGAATTGAGCTGCACAGAAGTTAGACTAAACATGACAAAATTCTTAACTATTCATAAGTAGTTCTTGGACAAACTGATAAGGACATGGAAATTTATGAAATATTATTTCGAGTTATGAGCGACATGAGCGCCCAGCTGAGGCGAGGACCGGTGCTATATAAGAGGCCATCATCATTATCATCATTGAAAGCCTTGCATTCATATGAAAATACACGCAATGAGTGAGATTCGAACCGCGACCCTCTGGTTGACAACATGCCCAGAAAACATCAATGCGAGTCAAATATTTTGGACATCAAAGCCCGTATTCTGATCTCAGGTTTAACTTAAACTCGAGTCTGAATCTGTGGTTTAAGTATGGGTATAGTCCAAAGTGCCAAAACTTTATTTAATCTGTATAATTTTACGTTAACTGCTCTCTTTTCTCTTGCTCTAATAATGTAGAAATTTGTCTAGTTTTTATTCCTAGACAGTGTTAATACTATGAGTGCCAAATGTGCTGGTAAATTAAACATCGATTGTAATAGATTCCAGCCTCTTTTGGCTTCCCATACTTAACCACTTATTTAAACTCTAGTTTAAGTTGAACATGACATCAGAATATGGATCCTTGTGTCGAAGCGCGTCGTGGTGTTTTGGTTCTGATTCTCACTTTTCAAGCAGAGGGACGGAGGTTCGAATCTCACCCATTGTGTTCAGCAAGAATTAAATCCACATTTTCTGCACTGGATCATGTTGAGGTAATTGGAACTTTCCTTGAAACGCAGTGCTCTACCCTCCCATGCCACAAGTATTGCAACATAGCAAAATTACGTTCGTTTTCCATTGATTCACCTGCCGTATTTTTCTTATTTTTCCTTAAAAAAGCACAAATATCTATGGTTAAAATTAAAGAGTCATACACGGTTTATTAATTTTGGATGGTAAAACCATTCTTAATTCAGTTATGCCCTAGGTACCAAAGACCAAAGACGACAAAGGAAGAAAATAATGTCTCTGCAGTGCAGATTAGTCAACGGCTTCTCGCAAAATGGTTTTTCCTTTTTTTTTAATTGAACATATTCCATGACTTGTTGAATACTTCTGCTAACAAAAAGTATCAAAATCTATACCCCATATAATGCAAAATGAAATAGCCAACCTCAGTTGAAGACGCCACTCTCAGTTCCTTCAGGGCATGTGTTTGTTATAATTTCATGGGACATCATGTATTGGCAATTAGGTTTTGAGAATGAGCAACATAATTCCAAAAAGTTATCGTTCTTGAGTACAGAATCTAATCCTGAGATATTTTATAACATTTTTCTTCATATGGCCAGTGCATGATATTGATTTATACGTGTGTCCTGAAGAAATTAAGAGTGAGTCTATGTTGCAATACTTATGGCATGGGAGGGTACTTACATCTGCACTGCTATTTATAAGTCAGGGTAATTACCTGTAGGTTACAAGATTGTAGACCGCTTAGGGGCGATAAAATGCTAGGAACGTATCATTAACTAAATAATAACTAAAAGCTAGATTTTTTTTTTATAAATGCCTTAAGATCCAAATGTATTTATTATAAGTCATTATTGGACTAGGCTTATGTCAGTCCACTTCATGTGTCCATAAACTAGTCAAAACGGCACCGTTTGGAGTTGTATAGGTTTTCAGTACATCATTTGAATCAAATCAAAATCGGTTGAGGTTAAAAACACACACCAAAAAGAGGTAAAGATGTGAGAAATCTTGATCATGAAGTTGGTGATGAAAAAAAAAACGTGGATTTTACAGTGCGTGCCTTACACTGAATTATTTTTTATTTCCCCGCTTAGCTATTTTATTGGCGGTTAGATTGCAGAAATAAAGACATAAAGAGATTTAAAAAATGGGTATGAATAGAAAAATTGGCAAGGCAGAGGGGAGAGAGATGGTGAGAGATACATGCCAGTCAAAAGAACCCTTTGTTGATAGCAAACCAAATAAATATTTATCTCGCAACGCAATCGTGAATGAACTGCATCGCGTCACTTGGTGACCGTTGCTATGGAAGCTTCTGCCGTTGCTAGGATAAACAATGCCAAGGGCGATCCCATTCCCGATATATTCACGGAGTCAATAATTATATTGTATAATAGACCCCCTATAAACTGGACAATGTATTGTTGGTGTGTGTCTCTCTCTCTCTCCCTCCCTCTCTTCGGCTGAATCGAACGGCTCCCGGAGCGATCAAAGCAAATATGGATTATTATAATTTTTGGCGATACCTCCCTATGAGTAACGATCAACGTATTGCGAGTAGTCATTGCCAAAACGCCGAAGTGATATGATACCGAATTGAAAAGATGGGCATTTGAACGATGTTTTCTTATGACCGACTTTCATGTTTACATATAAATCTTCATGAGAGCTAGACTATTATTTTGCTGACATTTCAGTCCGAATTCACCTGCACCATACGCCAAAAAATTTGAAAGGGGAACTTCACCCAAACATTGATGTGCTGTCAGAGGATTGAAAAAATACAATGATTGAACGGTGAAAATTTGAGCAACATTTCCTTATCACCGACTTTCATGTTTACATATTTTGCAGAGAGTTAAGTCCAAATTCATCTGCACCATACTGAAAAAAAATTGAAAGGGGAACGTAACCCAGACATTGATGTGCTCTCAGATGATAAAAACAGTAATATGATTAAACTGTGAAAATTTGAGCAAAATCCGGCAATCTATTCAAAAGTTTTGAATTTTCAGAGATTTGATTTCCACCAAGTCATGGGCTCCTTAAATTGGCAACCTACAGGCACAAAATGGCTGCCAACATGAAGAACTTTTCATTCACTCTGTACACAGAATTTCACATTTTTTTCTCCTTTTAAAAGAAAAGTAGACATAATTTTACTTTTATCATCAAGTATGATTCAGACATTATGCATGCATGCATTTATGTAATAAATCTTGTTGATTTATATCTACTTTTCTTTAAAAGGGACACATTTTTCACAGGTTAATCATTGTATCCTATTCTTTCCATCCTCTGAGAGCACATCAATGTCTAGGTGAAGCTCCTCTTTAAAGAAACTCATTCTTCGTTTACATATTTCATGCAACACTTAAAATGTATGGAAGAACAAAAACGCTTGCTGGACAGAACTGACTACGGTTGCTATATTTTAAACCTATTGTGGTGAAAAATAGTAAATGTATTATTACATTACACACTAAAAAATCAGGGGACAATTTCATGAAATAGTCTCAGCTATCCTCTTTTTAATAACACGTCTTCACTTCTTGTGCTACCCTCTTTACTTAACGTTTGCACTAAATTTACAGCAATCTTTATACACTATTTTCAGTCGCACTGTGGGAGAGGGATGGGGACTCTCGCTAAAATTGCTAAGAAGGAGTCAAATTTAAGGTGCTGACCTTATTTCTTATTGCTTTTGTTTTTGCTTGTAAGAACCCCTCCCCAACCAAAATTTGCCGAGGGGCGCCGGATTTTAGCTGATGACCCTTTCGTTTGTCAACTCGCCCCCCCCCCTCCCCCTCCCGGCGGCACATCGAAATGGCGCAGATGGAATGTAATGTGCAGGATTTTCCCCCTCTTTCTCTATTTGCACTACCTCGAAGGAGGGGGAGGGGGGCTCAAATTTTCAAAGTGCCCCCCCCCCCAGTCTTCAAATCATGGGTGCCTGCATGAAGACAGAACCCTGTTTATACCACTTGTTTTTCTTCATAAACGCGATGGGCGTTAATGAAAATACAGTCAAACCTGTCTACAGAGGCCACCCCAAGGAAAACAGAAAAAGTGGCCACTGCAAACAGGTGGCTTCTATAGACGAGTTCTATAACATGCATTTTCACCTGGAGGGAATCGATGAAAGTGGCCACTATAGACAGGTGGTTACTAAGACAGTGGCCACTTTTAGATAGGTTTGACTGTATGAAATAATGTACCTTTATGAAAAAGGTGCAGTTCTTCCAGTGCTACACAATTTTGCACCTTTAAAGGTGCCAAGTTGCCCCTTCATTCCCAGGGTGTACATACGCATCCCATTCATTCATTCTCCACATGAAAAATAAAAAAATCTGGCTCAAAAACTCTTCAGAAATCACAATTTCATTTTAATACCCTCTCATTATAGAGTCATACAAAACTGACACAAATTCACTTTACTAAACAAACAAGGCAGACTTTTTCGCTGAGGTTAGAAAAATAGAAAATTAATGCCTTTTCGCTCGAAATAAGGAAAACCGCAAAATGTCTGTCAAATGTTTTGAAATAATATCTACAGAGGTCCTATCCCACTTCCAGTACAAGAATTAAGAAATGGAAACACGCTCTAACAAATGCGATGTTGTTAAGTACACTGGAAAGCACGCATGGAGCGAACACTTTTGGAGTTAGACTTTAAAGAGTCGTGTTCAATCGGGGCCTTTATATAGACAAGTTACACAGACCTGTGCCAAAATAGCACTTGTATTCTACAGTGTATTTAAACGAGGTGATTGTTTCGTAATGCCCCAGTCACATAGAAGCCCCGACTGAACACGATTCAACACGACTATTTGTTCCGAGGCAGAAAACTGGAAACTATACAAAGAGTCGTGTTCGATCGTGTTGCTTCCGGGCTTCTCTGTGACTGGGGCCTCAAGCTAGTATTCGTGGAGGTGTAACCCGGTCTTAACGTGTAACCGGTCGTGGCTACACTTTAAGCTCTTCAAACACCACTCTACGCACGACTGGTGTCCCTTTCCAGGGTTCTGCTTCATAATGTTGTGCGTAGATCTACACACGACTGTACGAACGACTGGTGAACATTTCTTCGCTGCGACTCAGCGCCAGAAGTTATCATTACCAGCGAGAAAGGATCACCAGTCGTTCGTACAGCTGTGCGTATACGCAAAGCTTCATTGAAAACATTCCTTCATTGAAAACATTCCTGAACTCAATGACCCTCTATACGTAGCTTATTCAGCTCCTGAGAAAGGATCACCATTCATACGTAGAGTAGTGCGCACCTACAGCTTTATAAAACAATTGCCTAAGTAGTTAAACTTGTCTAGTGAAAACAAACCCTTTGTTCTCATTAATGTATTATTTATAAGGTATTCCTCATATGTACTTTATGTGATTAATCTATTTTGGTTTTCATTTTCCCCACGACAATCAAAACGAGATATTAGACTTAAGACACCGAAGACAAGAAAATATGAAATTACAATGAAAGACTTAGGTTAACATCCATCATTATTCATCATTTAATTATACACTATGTACAAACCATTTCCTCCCATGCTTATTCAAATTCGATGAAAGTATGTGTTCAAAAAAGGGGGGAAATATTGAACGATTTGAGATTGCGGCTTTGTACATTTTCTCCTAAAACACTTTTTTAATAGCTATACATGCATATAAAATGATAGGAAAATCCATACATATGTATACAAATGATTAATATACATTTAAATTTACTTATATTTCAATTAAGATTTCATATATAATGTTGGTGATATTGACTTTTCTGATTTTTCCCTATTCTTAAACATCATTTTGAATTATGATAAAGTGACGATCAGTTTGTCAAATTTACTTTTGATATCAAGAAGCAACTTATACTGCACCAAAAATGTAATGAATTTATCGTAGATTAAAAATTATATGCCCAAACCTGAGAAAAATTATAAATTGACAGTATTAATGTTTTCTTTTCTATTAAGTTGCCGTTTCAAGCAATCTTATGGTGTTGACATACATATTCAAGTCAGTGTTAAATTCAGCAGCATGTTTTTACAGCGAAAATTATCATTTTTTAGTTGGATGACATTACATTATTCACTAAGTGTCCATGACCTGAAACGACTACTGGGTGAGTGCTTGTTTCATGCGTTAGCTTTCATGATTACGATATTAGCGTGGCATTTAAACTAATGGATCTGCAATTAGCACTTTAACGGATCATTGCTTTTACGCATATCATTAATTAGAGTGCTCCTCCGACCATTCAATTGTATACGCCATCGCTAAACTGCAAATTATATCAATCTGATTCTGTGTTCATTTGGGGGTTGTGTTTCATAAAGCTGAGCGACGTTTCACCAAATCGTTCATAAAAAGTGACGAACGACTTTAAGGGGGTGTTGCTCAAAAGTTCCAATCAAAATCATTGTTTCATGCGCGTCTTGTTAAATTCGCATACCGTGCGCGAATGAAAATGCGCGTTACAATTTGCAAAGTTGCAGTCGATTTGCAGTTGATTTTGAACAACACCCCATAAGAAAGACTAAAGTGTGTTAACGAGTCTAATACTAGGACATCTATTAAGATTCTCGAGCACAAGAACGGTTACCAGCCGTGCGTTAAGTCGTTCTTAAAATCTTTCGTAACTTAGTGAAACACCGACCTGTTCGTATAGATTTACGAATGAATCTACGAACGACTGGTGACCCTTTCACTCATTCAATGATCGCTCCTTTCGCTGTATCGCTCGTCAGAAAGGGTCACCAGTCATCCGTAGAGTCGTCCATACCTCTGTGAACAGTTTTAGAAAACACAACCGTGGTGGTATATAATTCCCTTATCCCTAGTACAATATAAAAACTTAAGTGTTGCTTCAACACCCGAAGAGCGCGGATAGAGCTTGCTTGCAAATCTCACTTGCAATTAGGGGGTTATTTTTACACTTAGCACTTAGGGTGTTATTTTGCACTTAGCACTCAGTATGCTATTTTGTACTGAACACTCCCGTATTCTGATACCAGGTTTAACTTAAACTAGAGTTAAAATCTATGGTTTAAGTATGGGAAGCCAAAAGAGGCTTGAATCTAGAAGATTCGATATTCAATTTACCAGCACATGTGGTACTCATAGTACTAAAAACTGTCTTGGAATAAAATCTTAGACAATTTTTTACATTATTAGAACATGGGAAAAGAGAGCAGTTAACATCAGAATTATATAGTTTAAATAAAGTTTTGGCACTTTGGGCTACCCATACTTAAACCACAGATTTAGACCAGGGTTAACTTAAACCTCACTATCGGAATACGGGCCTTAGTGTCTTACCTCTGTACTTTACACACAGGGTGTTATTTTACACCTAGCTCTTAGGGTGGCATTTTAAAACCAAGAAAGTTAACACTTTCAGTGCAAGAAAGTTAACACTTTGATGTATTCCCCATGAGCGCTCTTCAGATGCTGAAGCAACACTTTAGTTTTTAGAGTATCAAATTGACCGATCGAATGTTGGGTTCCCGAATGACGTGGTATGAGGTTTCCCTGACGTATCATCAAGGCGATTGTTGGTTATTTCAGTTGAAGATGAATGAGGAATGTCGTCGTCTATTCCCTTGCGATTGCCTGGCCACCGCCAGATTGGAGTTCCTGTGGTAGGAAAATGAAAAAAAAAAAACAGTGTTAAAGTGAGAAGTAGAAAATAAAAACTTGTTTGAAAACGAAATGACATTAGTCCTATATAGGGCTTTTATTTTGTATTTCTCCGTGATTTTACTAATACACCTGAATTGAATTTAAAAGAGTGAAAAATAAATGTATTTGGGATATTTTTTTCTGTTGGACTAAATATGTGTACAAAGGGAAGGGTGTACGTGCACACAAGTGTGTGTGTGTGTGTGTCACTTTGTGTGTGTTGTGGGGGAGTTTGGGTATGCATGCTGTTGTGTGATTGTGCATGCAACTCAAAAGTTGAATTAACATCTACAAGTGTCAACGGACAACATTTTTACAACAATGAATTCACATTTCAAACCAGTTGGATACAACCATGTATATTTTCACCATATCGATTGTCGATACTCTTACAAATGGTAATTTAACATTTGAGATTTTTACGTGTGTATGTGTGTTTGAGTGTGGGTGGGTGTCTCTTTGTGTGTACATGTATAGGTGTGTTTGGGTTTGTGATTGAGTATACGCATGCGTGTGGGTTTGTGTGTGTGTGTGTGTGTGTGTGTGTGTGTGTGTGTGTTTGTGTGCGCGCGCGTGTGCGTGGGGGTTGAGTAGGTTAGTCGGTGGGTGTACACGTGCGAAAAGCTTTTCTGGAACGACGACGTTTTAGTCGACGTTTTGGTCGACGTTTTAGTCCGAATCTGAATGTCAAATTGGTCCATATATCAGTACCTTTTATTAGTAATGTTCACTTATTTAATGATTTGGAATCATTCATTAAAAAATCCAAATTTGCAATATCATTTTCTTGCCCACTGCCATTGCTACAGATCTGGTACGCCATTCTCTATTCTTTATTGCATTTCTACTTATATGTGTATTTTTTAATTTTTACTTGTATGTGTATTTTTAGTATTTTTACTTATATGTGTATTCTTTGTATTCTAAATGATCTTTTGTAAATGCATTTGCAATTCAGCCTTTGGCTGCAAGAAATGATTTTAATTGTGATTCAATAAATAAACCATTACTACTAATTTCTTACATCGGGCATATACGTGGGCTGAAACGTCCCATTTAGACAGCCCTGTCCTAAAAGGCCAACCAAGACCCCAATCATACCCGTCGTGATAAAAAAAAATCGAATTCTTTTCAAATGTATGTATAACGCAGGATATGGAGTCATTGAGGTGAAATTTGCCATTGAATGAGAAGTAGATATGACAAAAGTGAACACAGAAGCATTCCTGATTTTTAACAAAAGAAAATTTTGCTCGACTCAATTCAAGTTCAGCAATTCAAAACCAAACACAGCTCGATTCTCCAACGACCCGCGAAGGGTCGCGAATGGGCAAATATTTGGACGGTGCTATAAAAAAAATATCATGTACAATGTCAAAACATGTTTGTTTCCACCGTGAATCCTTAAATTTGAGGCAAAGTAAAAAGTCCTTTCTTATATTCTTGACCAACATGTGAGAAATATGAAATTTTATGATGACAATCAAATATTACCTTGGGAAGGTAAACGGTAATTGAAATGCACACACTGAGAAGAAAGGGTGCAATTTTGTTTGCCGTTTTAAAGAGGCAAAGTAATACACTGGAGCATCTCTTAGGGTGCAATATTTACCCTTTTCATAAAGGTGCAGTGACAAAATTCATATATTTTTGTTGTTAATGACAACTTTTTTTCTTCATAATTTTGTATAATCTTATAATTATATTCTTTTAACCACATGTTATGCTGTTATGTATTGTAAATGTGTCTGTTTTAATTGTATGATATCACACAATGCACCCTCTATTTTTGACAAACATTAAATTGATTTGAATTGAATTGAATTGATTAAACCATTATGCAGTTGTGGGGGTCAAGCGCGTACCATGAAGGATCGCTTGGTATCAAGTCACGCATGATCTACCGATTGAGCAGTATATATCAACTCATATTGAGCAATGAACATCAAGATATTATGTGATACTTTGACATATTTTCACGGGAAAAGAATATGATATGCCAACCAAGTAAAAAAAAAAAGCTGGCAAGATACTTTAACTGGGTCTCAAACTACAGCTAAAACACGAAAAAAATATTTTAATGTGATTTACCGCTACAATGGGCTTTACAAAAAGAAAATTTGTGACATTTGAAATTTGCATTTTCCCTGTGATGTTTGTGTTTAAAAAGAATGCTAATCGATTTTAAGAGTCTGATCAACTTTTTCAAACATGGAGTTTCACATGCGCTCACTCACAACATATTCATGTTTAGTGTAAAAAAAGATGACGTTTGCTCGGGTAAAGAATTGGACTCTGTATGTTAGGGATTCATAAACGGGCAGAAAAGGTTTGTTAACAGCTGTAAGATCGCAAATGACCTTTCATTGTCACAAGCCGGCAATAAAATATATTTTTAGTTAAATATATATACATATTGAAGAGTGAACAAATTTGCTTGTAAAATTCAGGTGGCCCTTGATTCGCTCAAAGGTTAGAAATGTTATAGTTCCCTATTGTCAGACATTCGTTGTAAAATAGTAGTTCAATTCTACTTAAATTTAGTTTCTCTACGGAAGACCTTGGTTTATATCATAAAGGGGTCATAAAGTTGTGAACAATATAGCTGGATTTGCAAAGTTCAACCCCATTATAAAAGCAATTAAGTTAGAAAGTTTTGGTAGTTTTTAAGCATAAGTTCAATTTCTGATATCAAACGTTCGGCATGTATGAATTAAGCGCCACATTTACATATCGCATGTAAATTCAACAAAATATATCAAAATGATGACAACTTTCTAGAAAATGAGTAAATAAAAAATTAGTGAGTATTTTTTAATACCACCATATGTTTGGTATTGATTCAGTGCTATAGTATACACATGCAATTTTAAGAATGCTGTACCGTACAATTTGGAACAATGTGGTCATGATAATTACGAATATAATGTTTTGGTTATTAGCTATGTAATTCAATGAAAGAATATCAATTGTTCTGGGTTTTTATAGTGGTAACATGTAATCAAGAATTAAGAGATACTTACCGCGGCTTCTTGTGTCAATGCGCACAGTGTACAACAGAGGATGCACATCAAATC
>BQKZ01002145.1:71573-83636 GCA_036244855.1 Temnopleurus reevesii
TAATTCCGTTTCGAAATAACACAAATATTATTTTACAATTCTCGATTTTCACCGCAAATTCACCGCTGGTTATAAGTTCGAACAACTCTTTGGTTTTCGCAAAATACAGTTCCGCTACAAATTGGCGTTAAATTACCACCTTAGTTTTCATTCAGTGCATTTCATTTATTAAATTAGCTAGATAATTGGCACAGTTTTAAGGGGGCAGTCACATCTACAACTGATTCCACCCTTCTATTAAACAGCATCAATATTGTAATAAGTAATGTCTTATCCCGTTTTGAATATGATGTTTGAATGATAGTTTTCTCAATCTGGATTGTACAAATTCGTTGATTAAACAAAGCATTAATTTTGTAGTTCTTGGTTCGAATTTAAGCTAATTCAGTTTGGTAGCTGTGGGTGCGATCAGTCCGTAGGTGTGACTGTATCATTACCTGGAAGCTACTTTTCAGCATACTATGAAAATGATTTAAAAAACGAAGATTATTCATGGTCTGTCAAATAGAAGTGTAAAGGGCAAGATATGATACAATTTCTGTAATTTCTGAAATAAAAATGTAAGAGAACGAATCAAAACAAATGAAAATAAAAACTAACATTGTCGTGGTCTCTCAAATGGAAGTTTAAGGGGTAAAATATGATATGATTTCTGGAATTACGATGAACAAATCTTTTTGATTTTTGCAAAATCTCGTTCCGCTACAAACTGGAGTTAAATTACCGCCTTAGCGTTCGAATTTAGTATACTTTACTTCATTAGATTCAGCGTACAATGTAAAACAAAACAAAAACAAATAAACGAACAAACAAATATACATTTTCGTGGTCTATAAATGAAAGTTTAAGGGGGCGGGATATGAAACAATTTCAAAAATTAAAAATTAAAAACTTACATCTATGCCTCTAGATTCACTGGTCTTTCCTCGAATCGATGTCATAGACCAGAGACCAATGCACCCGAGCATCGACAGAAACCCATAGAGCAGGCAACTCTCTCCGTTCGCCTCGGCATTTTTTCCCGCCGTGTAGCAGGGCACAAAATAGGTGATAATACAGATCCCAAAGTTGCTAAAACAGCCAAACATTCCATTTTTCCATTCGCCCATGGTTGCTAAATTTCACTTTATAGGTCCTGGAGAAGAAAAAGTTCCAGTCGCGAGACGTTTTTCGGTGATGGTGTAGAAGTTCCAAACGCTTGAGGACGGATAAAGTGATTATTTTAGGGCGTGACGGTGTGTGTGAGTGTGTGTGTGTGTGTGTGTGTGTGGTAGGCCTTTGCAACGTTGTTGCTATAGTATTGTCATGTTGGGTTGAAAAAAAAAGTGAGAATCTACGCTATGGTTTCCATAGCGTAGGATAATAGAGGAGTGCAAATAAATGGTGCGTTTTGATTGGACGCCGCGGGTTTCCCCGGGCTTGTGGGAATGAAATGGGCGTTGTCAATGGCATCATATTGATATTGTGTCTATTCATACGATCTGAATATATGTTAACGTATGCTCTCGCTGCCAAGTGCGAGATGTTTTGATATAATGCAGTAATGATCATGTTCTAATCATGTTCATCATGATTTCAGGGACCGTGGAACGTAAGGGGGAAAGGGTGGATGGGTTGGGGGCTGCAGACCCCTTCCTTACACGTCCAATAATGTATAGGAATATATAACAATTATAACACCCTCATCCTAACAAACACATACACATGCACACATACACACACACACACATACACACACACACACACACACACACACGAACACTTTTCAAAAGGTCCCTGACTGGTCCTGTAACATGTAAGTGAACTTTTATTTAACAGAATTACAAACAACCTTACAAAAAAGCTTATCAATTTTGCTTGCAAAGAATTTAAAGTCAACTCGTTGATCATTTAAATGCAACTCAAGAATATTATTAGCACAAATATTTAGACCCTGATGAATGTAGGGTAACACCAAAGCTGAATACATTATTTTGAAAACAACAAAATCGGGATCAACAGTTTGTAATTTGAAACTTTTCTGGATCGGACATCGTTTTGAAAACATTAGTGTTTTTGTAAGGGTTATGTTTAGGCAGTCGATTTCGCTTATGGTAATTTAGAGTTTTCTTCACATGAGGACAGGTTAGTAAAATCCTTCCAGAACGCCGTGTATGTATATATTTCTTCTTGAGCTCTGCTCAGTTCATTTCAGGACTACCCCCTAGAAAGATTTGCCTAAACATGGCGCAGCCGCAAATCACGGATGTTTACCACACCTTCAAAATAATAAAATACTAGCTTTCTTCAATATTTTAGTGGTTAAGAATACATGCATTATGAATCAGATCCATTTAACGGTAGTCATCATTACAAGAAATATGAGCTGGGCGGTGTTTCATCCAATCGTTCCTGCTCAGGTATATGTCAATGGTATCTGCTTGAAATTTCTTTCCTGAATAATGTTTTGTTATAGATTCATTAGGAACGTTTGAATTATGAATTCTATTCTGTCTAATAATTTTTCTTTCATTATAATGAAAAAAAATTCCTGAACTGGGTTTCCGCAATATAGTTTTTGATACCTGTACAAAAGTATTTTTATATTTTGATCTAAATTTCAAGTACCCGTCTTCAGTATTGAAACCAGTTTTAAATTTCACTAGAAAATGATATGATCGCTATTTTTACTTGTTTGTGCTTTATTTCCTAATTCGTAGACCTTATGAATGCTCTCGATTTTCCATGAATTGGCTCTCTCGTATTACACATGCTTAAATTATATATTTGTTTACAAAATTAAGGAAAATGTTGACTTTACGCTTGACGTGCTTATGTAGTCATATTGATATAACGCCAATCCATTGAAAACCAAAAAGCCATTCATAAAATGTTGAAGGACACTGTTCAATATTGTTTTCGTTTAAAAAAAATTCAACTGCCAGATTATAAATGCTGCCTGGGCTAACTAGTTGATATTGTACATAAACTAAGCTGTGAAAAAATAATCAACGTTTAATGCTGAAAAAAAGTAAAATTAAACGTTACAGCCATATATGCACACTGTGCAGTAATAAAGAGTCGGTGAATGTTTTATTTAATTGTTATAGATATCCTGATGCCTGGATAACTTCCTTATATTTTTGCATTCATGGTTGTTTTTTTAATCACTCGGGAAGAATTTTAACAAAATCTTAATGTGTGACAATATCATTAGACTATTATTATATGCGCTGATATTTTTCAAAGATCTGGAAGGAGATTTGTCTTTCGAAAAACCTGTAATAAAGGGTAATAAATTTGCAACATGTCCCGTAAAAGGAGTTTGGTAGTTTCAATGGCATGCCTAGGGCAAAATGCTCATAATATGGGGTCAAAATTCTAACATATAACCTGAAACAGGCATAATGGGTAACTTCAAGTACGGTGTTGAACGCTGGTGTTGGTGTTGGAGCAAAACCAACACCAGCCTCAACACCAAACTTGAAGTCTGTCAGTGTTTGGGGGCAGACCTCGCAAGATTCTGACGTATTTCCGGTCGTTTCTGTATCACTTCTGTAAACTGACCAAAGGTGTTTGACATCGGTTTACGGACCGTTTTGCTCTTTCAATTACGGAGCTTTAGCTAACAGTACGGTAGGGCCGATCAGGACGTTATTTCTCAAGCGCGGGATAATCTAGCGGGTCGCTAAGGTTGAGAACGCCCGCTAGATTATCCCGCGCTTGAGAAATAACGTCCTGATTGCCCTACCGTATTGTTAGCTAAAGCTCCGTAATAACAACACCAACACCGAACACCGTACTTGAAGTCACCCATTGTGTGTATGGTTGACTCTATGAATACGCCGCTGGTAAGGCCGACTCACACTTTTGCGTTTTTAGCCTGCGTCGGCCCAGGGGTTTTGACAAATAAAACGCTCCCTGGACGCAGAAATACAGAGGTCATACGGTTAACTGACGTTCAGCGTACGCTCATTGAGCGCAAGCCATACGTCAGTCCACCGTCTGATCAGCGTATAGTAGGCTACGGTGTTCTCGGGAATAGTTTTTACTTTAAAAAAAAACGCTGTGCCGACGCAGGCATAAAACGCGAAGTGGTGAGTCGGCCGTAACACAGCGATATGTTTTGGAGTTTACAACCTATTACAAACGAAGAACGTAAATTGATTCTGACGGAACCACTCTGTAGCTAATTGTTAAAGCCCTGGTCACATAGGGCCCCGAAAGCAAAACGATTCAGCACGACTCTTTGTTATGAGGCAGTTCACTGTGGATTAACAAAGAGCCGTGTTGAATCGTGTTGCTTTCGGGGTTCTATGTGACCGAGGCCTAACCTTTGCGATTGTTCCATAAAAGCGCAGTTGGAAAAGGCCAAGGATTTTTACGGTTGGCCGGTTCGTATTATGACAACGCTGGATTTATACTTTGCATTCATTGAAAATATCATCTCATCACTGCGAACAGAAGGGACGAAGGAATCGCACAAATAAATAACTTCTATTGAAGAATCCACAATATCTTTATGAAAACAATAGAAAGTAGGTTACATGTTTATTCACCGAATAGGTGCGACAAATGTTCGACATTTCTCCATGGAATGAAAGGGAGTGAATTTTGAAAGAATAGTGACGGCATTCGGGCCATTCTAAAGGTTCACTCAAGCGTGACGTGAATACAGAAGAATATGACGTAATCACATTAGCATAACAATGGCGTAATCGGATTAAGGTCATTAGCATAACAATGGAGCGGTGGAAAAAAATCATGGGCGTTGAACAGGTCTAATTAGCATAACAAAGGAGGATCGGTCGAAAAAGTATGGGCATTGAATAGAAGCGATGCATATGAATGAAGAAAGTGGATGGCAAGATGTGGGGATTGAATAGGTCCAATTAGCATAACAAAGGAGGATCGGTCGAAAAAGTATGGACATTGAATAGAAGCGATGCATATGAATGAAGAAAGTGGATGGCAAGATGTGGGGATTGAATAGGTCCAATTAGCATAACAAAGGAGGATCGGTCGAAAAATTACGGGTATTGAATAGAAGCGATGCATATGTATGAAAAGTGGATGGCAAGATGTGGGGATTAAATGGCAATATGCATTATGCATGGGGGCGATGACTCGACACTTCTCATGTCAACGAAACAACAAACATCGAGAGAATAGTATTCGAAGTTGACAATTGGGGAAGTCTACGTGGGGGAATATCATTGATAGAAAATGTTTGACTATACCCCGAGTTATCTCCAACTAAGTATGTATGAAAGCAGCACAAATTTATATTACACTCCAAAGTTCCTCCTTTTCTAAAACAAATAAAAAAATCACGACACATAAAGTGATACACATATATTAACATTGATCCTTAATGACGGTACTATTAGTCCTGGTAAACTCCTTGGAAAGTTTAACGGTGTTTGATATGCATTCCTGTGGTCAATCAGAGAGAAATGTGAAAAGAGTTGAATTTTTGTATGAGTTCAAGAGACAACGGAAGCCAAGGGCTTCAGATATTTACTTTTTTGACTTGTGGCTTGCAGGTAAGACTTCATGTTTACCCTGTTCCGAGGGGTTATTGTTTGTATTGGGGAAAGTCAACTGACACTTCGTTCGCATTGACCGTTCTGTTAAATTTTCGGATTAAGAAGCAGATTGTATATTTGACTTGTAGAAAACTTGCGCATCTCTATTAATTGACTTGTTTTTGTATATAGCAGACTACATCAAGCTATGCGATCGTAACGTTAAAGAGTCCTATCTGAGTAAGAACAGAGCGGAGAGTGTAAAAGAGAGTTGCAAAATCAATTAAAGCATCTTAGCCAAGGGTCTACATATTTATCAAATGGTTTTAGAATCATAAACATGATGAAAGAATTAGAACAGAAATAAAAAGTAGAAAATGGTAAAAGAAAATGAATAGCAATTCTTTTGTCAGCAGATTTGTTTTAAATTTTCATTTATTCATTCACCACACATGAGTAGGAACATCCTACTTATAGCTCAGAGGCTGATCTTCCGCGGAGTCAAGATGCCCTAAACATGTTAAAGTAAATGTAAATATAGACATTTTGACACGTATAATCTCCATTGACGTTGACTTTTGTGTATTTAGAGCGTATACATACATGTTATTCCGCTAAATGATATAGAAATCCGCAACCGACGTTAAAATACACAGAACGGCTTACCAACGCAGTATCAACGCCGTACAATTTGCGTTAATTGTGTAAGATCACGTACCAACGCCGCAGAGCAATGTATTATTACGTGCGTCAAATGGCTGGCAGAACATCCTAAATCTAAAATTTAACAGGCATCTATGTCTTGGAGAAGCTCAAGCTACAACCTTCTTAAAATGTTCAATTATTATATAGTAAACCGATGATACGTCATCTCACAAGCACACTTGTCATGAAAGGGAGCTATTTCTAACCACTCCAAAATTTGTTCATGAGACTCTAAACAAGGAGTCGGAACTGTTTAATCATGTCATTGGTTCTAGTGCGAAACTTTAATTTCTCATGTACCGTTATAGAGAATGGATAGATCAGCTGACAGGGAGATAAAAAAAAAAGGAAAGGATGTAGTTTAGAGGCGTGTATCATTCAAATTTGAATATTTACGCCAGGAGAAGAAGAGAGAAAGAGGATCGCCATCTTAACGTCTCCATCCGAAAGGCGGTATGCGACCAGGCTTAGAACCCACAGACAGGAACTAACCCAAGTCTATATGACTCTCCCGAACAGCTTGATTTCAGGCGCACACCACAGCGCCTCAGCCAGATAAAAAAAAAGTTACAAGAATAAATATGCAATGGCAAAAATACAGCAAGCAGCAAGATAATGCTCTTGCCGACCTACGAATCGAGCAGAGTCTTGACAAGATATCTGAGCTAGAGACAGCACTTGTCTTCAGAAAGAAACGGTACGAAACAATGGAACTGAAATATACCGATGCACGGGTCCGAGCAGCTGAGAGAAAACGACAATTGGAAAAGTTGAACACTGAATTCGATCAGATTCAACACAAATTGGAGATATCTAAACAAGACAGCATCATTTTTCAAAATCCGTTGTGCCGATCTTCTCAAAGAAATCGATCAGACACAGAAAACCACTAATGGTGAGAGAGGTATGTGTATATAGATTGTTGATACAAGCATAAAACTTGACATACATGTTTAGTATGCCCATGTAATGGTTTTAGAAGTGAGGGCATCTCACTGGTGGTGCAACGCAAAAATAACAACACGTACTTAAATGCGCAAACAATCAACGGTGTACATACAGGAAGGACATTGCTGCAGATTAGGACAAATTTTAATGTTTAATGGTATCGCTCGGAAACCAACGCCGTAACAATAAATAGATATGCTTCTACGTAAACGGGACCAGTAATTTAAATGCTACAAACCGGAACGGTTGATCTTCAAAATGAACACTGTGACCACACCCAAACTCTACGACTGTAAGTCGTACAGTCGGAAATTCGACCTCGGGAGACATGCAAAGCTTGCACACTCTGATACAGAAGAGACTGAATGAAGAACGCTACCGTTCGACGAGTGGAGATGAAATGCCAGTAAAAAGACATCGATTGGAAGGAACTACAGAGTGAATAAAAAAAATGTCCCCCCAACTTTAAAGCTGTCCTGTTCGGAATATAAAATTAGTATCCTGAATTTGATGGTATGTCCTGAAAGAGTATCCTCCAAAGAACATTTTGGTACCATTTTTATGTGCATTATTGCATGCATGAATGGACAAGAGACGATTATTCTGGAGGTATAAAATGTTACTTGCGCCAAGTGACTGGGTGAAGACAAAAAAAAAAAACTTTTGGTCGTGTGGCCGTTGGACAGATTATGGCAAGCCCAAATAAACATTTGCACTCGCACACAAGCACATACATACACACACTCGGAGTTAACCACAAACAAAAAACCCACAAAGACACCCTCATTCGCGCACAATTCATACACAGAAATTAACAACACAAAAACGTAATTTGGTGTTTCGTCACAAGTCTCTGGCCAAAATTATGTAGGGAAGTCTCCAGTATCGACCAATCCATCTGCAGACACATCAGATCGAGCTACAACAGGGTATGGAGGAAGATGCTTTTGAGCCTTGGGAAGATGGAGGGAATGCTCCATCCAACATGGATCGATCATGCACAACTGTGTATCGTCAGGAACAAGAGACAAGTGAATGATTGAGCTAAGAATAAGAGTGGCGGGCATTTAAAAAATTAAACATTTTCTTAAACTGTTTGATCTTCAAAAAATATACGTGAGCTTTAAGAGATATGCTCTTCATGTTCTTATTCACATATGTTATAGTGTAATGTTTTGCAAATATGGGTGTGTGCGTGTGCACACATGTGTGCGTATGTGCGTGGGGATTTTGTGGTATGTTTTTTGTTGTGTGTGTGTTTGTGTGTTTATGCTCAGCGGGTTTTTGTGAGACTTTCTCTGGTTACAAAAGAAAACTGAATGGGTAGTAAAATTGTCGATAAGTTTTTACCATTTAGATTTTTGCACCTGTGTGTGTGTGTGTGTGTGTGTGTGTGTGGTTTATGTTTCTGTGTAGGTTTGTATTATGTGATTTGTTGCATGTGCTTTTGTGTGTGTGCATGTGCGTGTATGTTTCAACGTGCTTCTGTCTGTCCAAGGGACACAAGTTATTTTAATTGTTTTCATCTTCACTCAGCCACTTGGCGCAAGTAAGATTTTTTACATTTAGCAAAGTTGTCTCGTGTGCAGTCATGCATGCGTGCAAAAATACCAATAAAGATGATACCAAAATGTTCTTTGGAAAGTACTCTATCAGGATATACAATCAAATCCGGGATTATAATTTTATGTCTTAAACGAGACGGCATCAAAGTTGGGGTACATTTTTTTACTCACTCTGTAGAGACGAT
Organism: Temnopleurus reevesii; assembly: GCA_036244855.1. Classification (NCBI taxonomy): domain Eukaryota; kingdom Metazoa; phylum Echinodermata; class Echinoidea; order Temnopleuroida; family Temnopleuridae; genus Temnopleurus; species Temnopleurus reevesii. Next base: position 80,484 of record BQKZ01002145.1, read on the forward strand.
GTTTATGATACTGATGAAGAAAGTGAGGGTGATGACGATGAAGAGAGTGATGGCGGTGATGAAATAGATGACGGTGAGGTTGAGGATGAAATGTCAGATGCGTCACAAACGGAAGACCTAGAGGACAACCAGACCTATCAAGACTGGCTCGAACATGCCATTGCAGAAACGGAGGAGAAACGGAATGAAAAATACGACAAGTATATCACAGAGGGTATGACCGAAGAGGAAGCTAGAGAAAAGGCACATGTGAAAGTTCTATGGGCCATTAAACGTATCTTCTTTGACCAATACTCCAAAATTCTTAAATCAGAACGTGTACCTTGTAAAAGACGAAACGCATCAAGAAATTTTGTCTGATTTGCAGAGCAAAATAAAAAGCGGTATAGATGTCAAAGATGCCTTATCGATAGCATTGGCCAAGCACAAGGTGAAATTCGAGGGATTGTTCAACTATCAAAGTGAAGACGACGAGGATCAAAGCGAGGAAGAGACAGATGAAGACAAACGACGAATCGACGCTGTCTTCTGGAACAAATATGACCGTTGAATATAAAAAAAAAGTAATGACTCAAAAATATGCTGATGGTGGCAGGAATTCGTAATTAAAGATAATCGTGATAAAAGTAAACATATATGAATAAAAACAAATTCCGCACTCTGCCATTATTCCAAATGATATTAAAACACTGCACTTGCATGCTCTGAGAACCAGTATTCGACTACCTTCACGTTTTCTTAAGGCGTTGTTACGACTTTTACGAAATTAACGCCAATTCTACGGCGTTGATACGGCGTCTTGCGCATATTTTAACGGATTTTGCGGAATCATGTACAACCCGACCATCAAAACCAGTGGTACTGTGTAGCAGACTGAAATCGTGATGGAGCAGAGTTCGTTGTAATGGAATTAAATTTGAAACTCGTCAGCCACTGTGAAAGTTTCATGATTGATAACATTGATGATATTGTATACGTGTTCGCGTAATGATGTATGATGTACTATGTGATTTTTTTTTTGTTCCTGCATGTGTACGTGTATCTGGGTGTGATAAATAGAAAGATATCGATTTGCATATGCGAAACGATACCCAATCTCAAACTTCGCCATAACGTGTATATATGTAGTGTAGCTGACCATGATCCTGATAAATGTCCTCCCTTCGATTGCTATGCAAGAAACCACGTGATTATCGATGCCTATATGAACGAGTGTATTTTCGCTACGTCACACCTCTATCGACCAACTGGGCAGCAGTTAGGGAAATTCACTCTTTATGAGTGTTTACCACAACACTGTCGTTGTGTTTTCCGTTCTCTAGCAACTTTTCATGTTGACCGTTTGATTTTCCAGCCAGAATCCCTAAATTTAAATACAGTCAAACCTGTCTACAGAGGCCACCCCAAAGGGAAACAGAAAAAGTGACCACTGTAGACAGGTGGCCTCTATAGACAGGTTCTATAACATGCATTTTCACCTGGAGGGAATCGACTTAAGTGGCCACTGTAGACAGGTGGCCTCTATAGACAGGTTCTATAACATGCATTTTCACCTGGAGGGAATCGATTTTATAAGTGGCCACTATAGACAGGTGGTTACTATACACAGTGGCCACTATAGACAGGTTTGTCTGTATAATAGAATAGCACATTTTAAATCCATCTATTGTTCCCTCGATGTTTGTTGTTTCGTTGCCAAGAGAACTGTCGAGTCCGCATCGCCCTCATGCAAAATATATTGCCATTCAAACCCCACGTCTTGCCTTTCACTTTCTTCATACATATTCATCGCTTCTATTCACTGTCCATACTTTTTCGACCGATCCTCCTTTGTTATGCTAATTGGACCTATTAAATGACCATACTTCTGCACGCTCAATCCTCATACACATGCACCGCTTCTATTCAATGTCCATACTTTTTCGACCGATCCTCCTTTGTTATGCTAATTAGGCCTGTTCAATGCCCATACTTTTTTCCACCGCTCCATTGCTATGCTAATGACCTTAATCCGATTACGCCATTGTTATGCTAATGTGATTACGTAATATTCTTTTGTATTCACGTCACGCTTGAGTGAACCTTTAGAATGCCCCACATGCCGTCACTTTTCTCTATTTTGTGTGCGTGCACCTACCTAAATAAATGTTATGACTGTAAGGATCAAATTTATTTGCTTTGTCCAAATCCTCTGTCACTTCAACGTACGCCACTGGTTGGTCATAATGACGGTCATTTCAGTGTTTGTATTGCTCTAAAATTTTCATTTTTATCATGATGTCGATGAAAGGTACAGAACAGCGTATACTTGACGTACTGGGCACTGATTTTTATGTCATCAAAATTCAGAAAACTTATGTCTCAAATGAAATGGGCTTCCTTTTGTATTGATGCATGATTTTTATCAGAGAAATGGGTCCAAACATTTTTTAAAATTATATTTGTAAAGTGGAATTTCACCTACTTAATGCAATCTCGGTGGATGGGAAAAATATGCTGAATAAATTTAGAATCTAAGCAGAATTGGATGATCTGTTCAAAGGGTATGAATTTTTTAAGTTTTAAATTACACTTCTATAATTGGCTACTTGAGTTGACAACCTACAGACACAAAATGCCTGCCAAAATGGAGAACTATATATTCCCTTTGTAAACAGAATTACACATTTCGCTTTTCAAGGAAAAGTAAACAAGGAATCAACAAGATTCATCCCAAAATGCATGCAATATCCATATCTCCATTTTTCTTGAACAAAAAAGAGTAAGAAATGTTTTTTCCCACAAGAAGAAATTTAGAGCTGTGAAAAGGCCTAAAAATCGGGAAAATTCATAACTTTTGAACATAAATCCGATTTTTCTAAAAATGTTCGCAGTTTGATAATTAATTCTTCTTCATTCAGTAACAGAACATTAATGCCTGGGGTTAATTTCCATTTAACCCTTTGACTACTGGAACCGGGTAGTCCCTACACAAAGTTCATGGGTATTACAGAATTCAGTAGTCAATGGGTTAACCCTTTGACTACTGGAACCGGGTAGTCCTTACACAAAGTTCATGGGTATTACAGAATTCAGTACCCAATGGGTTAACCCTTTGACTACTGGAACCGGGTAGTCCTTACACAAAGTTCATGGGCATTACAGAATTCAGTA